>CAKOHE010000110.1:0-300000 GCA_934047225.1 Ypsolopha sequella | reverse complement strand
AAAAAAGTATAACGTCTATGGTACACAGGAAAGGCTGCAGGTTAGCCAACCATTGTAAATGAATTAAAAAAATAATAATAATAAAGCCCTAGGGCAAAATAATCGACTTTCTGTTCGGTTTTGATGCATAAAAAATGGGCCTTTACGAGCACATGCATTGAATAGTAGTTTATGCTACAAGGGCGCAAAGGAATAAATTACGAGGACGATTTAAAACACGAGCGTAGCGAGTGTTTTAAACGTAACCGAGTAATTTATTGCTTTTACGCCCGTGTATCATACTACGTTTTTCAATGCATAGTGTGAGGAAATGAAAACAAATATAATCTTGTGAACTTTCAATAATGATTGGCTCAAAAGGATTGTATCCAGAGCCGTTAAACAGTGGAAAAAAAGTATAACATCTATGGTACACAGGAAAGGCTGCAGGTTAGCCAACCATTGCAAACAAATTAAAAAAATAATAATAATAAAGCTGTGATGAACTGCTGGCCACCAGCTCATCACATTGTCTTTGAATTAGTTACCTTTTTTATTTTTTTTGATTTTGTCATCTGGAGAAGTGACAACAAGAAAAATGTTTCAGTTTGTACAAGTAAGTTAATTTATTATGTTTCTTGTATTCAATACATTATTACCTGCTTAGGTACTTTGATCTGGTCGTTTTATTCGCATTCAGTTCATTATATTTGGTCCTTCGAACAAAAATTTTTTTATAACGACTATGGTGACAACCAGATCACAGGCCCAGCAGCATTTTCATACAATGGAAAGCTCGCCTCCCAACAGCGCGGCCGAGATTATGCCGCCCCCTCCTAATCCTGATACTGCCGAGGCCCAGTTGTCCGTCCGTACCGCGGAAGACACGCCTCCCAGTACTATGACTGAAGCCATATCTTCGCCTCTCTGTGCCGTCACTGAGGTTCAGTTACCGAACTTGATACCTACGGCTCCTTGTATAGCGCCCGAGGCTAGGCTACATTCAACAGAAGACTTTGTTCTTCCTTCGACATCTAGGCAGCAGTATTTGAACCTCAGAGAGATTTCCAGAAGCACCTATCTGTTTAGATAACTCAGAGTCAACAAAAGTTGCTGTTGCACCATCATCTAATAACGAATATAATGAACTGAATGCGAATAAAACGACCAGATCAAAGTACCTAAGCAGGTAATAATGTATTGAATACAAGAAACATAATAAATTAACTTACTTGTACAAACTGAAACATTTTTCTTGTTGTCACTTCTCCAGATGACAAAATCAAAAAAAATAAAAAAGGTAACTAATTCAAAGACAATGTGATGAGCTGGTGGCCAGCAGTTCATCACATGGTCCCGTCTTGTGAGGGCTGAAGCACTCACATACAGTCAGAGTCGGTAGGCAACCGTACAAGCTTGTGAACTGGGCGACGCAAGACTCCAGCATTGGTTTTCACTTCAGCCACTCTAACAATTCTGTCACGTCCAGGAAAGATTGCGGTAACTCGCCCGCGTGGCCAGGTGCCTCTAGGTAGATTGCCATCCACGATGAGTACCACGTCGTCTATAGAGAGATTAGTATATGGTACATTTACTTTATTCCTTGGTCTAAGACATGGAAGGTATTCACGAACCCATCTCTTCCAAAAATAGTCAGCAAGTCTTAGGGACTTTTTCCAATGTGTACGGCCGAATAGGTCTCTGTCGGTAGCATTATATGGAGAGGGTGATCCTGACGATGATCCCAAAAGAAAATGAGAAGGAGTAAGCGCTTCCGCTTCAGTTGGTTCTGCAGAAACGTGGGTTAGGGGTCTGGAGTTCACCAAGGCTTCCGCTTCAGCAAGTACGGTCAATAGGCATTCCTCGTTTGGTTTTCTATCTATAAGAGTGACTTTTAGCGCGGTTTTTACGCTTTTTACCATTCTCTCCCAAGCTCCACCCATCCTAGGAGCAGCTGGAGGTATGAATTTCCAGTTTATGCCATTGTTTGCTGCATAATCTTCAACAGGCTTTCCAAAAAGTTCAGCCAATTCTTTACTTGCGCCGATAAAAGCAGTAGAATTGTCACTATGAATTTCGTTAGGAACACCTCTTCTGGCAACAAATCGTCGTAGGCTCATAAGTGCAGAATCTGCAGAGAGGGAGTGAACTAATTCTAGATGGATTGCCCTAGTAGTCATGCAGGTGTATAGTGCAACGTATCTTTTTTCAGTTCTTCTACCAATTGAGACAAATAGAGAATGGAGCTAGAACTACAGGCAACATGTGCTGCTATAGAGGCAGAGGCAATTGAAAGCCATCGAGGTAGCCATAGTCTCTGCAGTAGCCGTACTAGCTCAACTAAAGTTGAAGCATGGTTGAAAGAATTCGACAAACCAACAGAACGAAGAGTTAAAGACGTAGCACGAATGCAAGAACCTACTAATGCTCTTTTTCAACCACAGGTCCTGTGTGTTGCTGATGCTTCCCCTACTCCTCCCACCACCTCTCTTCCTCATCCCAGCGTGACTGCGCTACAGCTCCCGCACTTGCCGTCTATGGATGTGGTAGAACCATTGCACCTGCCCGCTGTGAACGCGAACGCACCACCACCTACACCTGCTGTGAATGTAAATGCGACATCAATCTTCGTCCAGGGTACCTGCTCAAGTGTAGATACTCTTACATCTGGTATGTGCTTACAGTCATCGGTATTTTCATCGCAACAGTCAACGCCCTCTGTTATGGTTCAGCCTACATTGCCCTTGACCTCTGTAGTAGTGCCACAGCCTACGACAGGTTTTTGTAACATCGTGCCTTTTCATTGTTCTAGACCATACTCCCTTGCGTCGTCACCACCGCACACATCGGCTTCCCCTTCTCACAATAATGTATACACCCAGGCCCCCACTAAGGTGATGGCAAACCAGGATTCAGGGCTCCCCCTAGTAACATATCCATACAAAGAAGATGCTGGGGCATCTACAGCTTTGCCGTCACATCTGTTGAGGCCCTCAACTTACAAAAACACGCAAATAACCACATCCCTACCATACTCTGCAGCACTACTGCAAACAACAGAGTCTTTGATTGGCTCGGGTAACTATTTTACAACTCCTCAACGGCTAAACCTTTTAACTTCAGCTAGTGCACCAAAATCAGCAGAGACCCCCACTATTCTGCCTCCATCAACACATGAATCACGTGGACTATCTACAAGTATTCCGATATCAGAAAAAACAGGTAAATCAGATATATCTGAATTAGCACAAGCTATATCTAAATTGACAGACTCCCATAAACATAAATTAGGGGACGGTAGCTTACCAAAATTCGATGGAAAACCACTTGAGTGGCTAGCGTTTAAACGTGTATTCAAAGATACTGAAAAAAGTTACAGCCCTAGTGAAAACATTACACGAATCACTATGGCGTTAACTGGCGCCGCGCGCCAAGAAGTGGCTGTATTAATGATGTCGGCACGGGATCCTGATGACATCATGTCAGCTTTAGAAGAAAAGTTTGCACGACCTGATTTAATCGTACTTAGTGAGATTGCTGCTGTACGTGCATTACCGCGTCTCAGCTTAGAAACAAGGGATCTTAATGAATTTACATGTCGTGTGCGTAATTGTGTAGCTGCGCTTAAGCTTTTAGATCATAAAGCTTACTTAGAATCTCCAGAACTTTATAACACTTTGGTAGGGAAACTGACACCTTTCATGAGAGCTCGTTTTTCCGATTTTGCAACTCCATTAATAGGGTCCAATAAGACCAAGCTTGAAATGTTTGCTGAATTCTTACAACGCGAGATAAACCAACAAATATATTTTGGCCATATTCCTGATATTAGCTCTGACAATAATAAATTCAGGCCACGAGAACGTATTAACTCGACATCTATTGAAAATAAACATGTCTCAATGCCCTGCCTTTACTGTCAAAAAAATCATGCGATAGATATGTGTGCTGCCTTCAAGCTTTTAACGACAAGTGATAGATGGCAGTGGGTGCGCGAAAACAAACTTTGCCATCGATGTCTAAAAAAAGGGTCACATAGGTATAGGTACTGTAATGCCAAGATTATGTGTCAAATCGATGGGTGCAAGTACAAACACCATGATTTGCTTCACGACCACAACACAGAGAAATTACTCTACAATATTGACAATGACCGCCCCGATATAAGTGAAGTTCTTCCGTTCAACTCATCTAATAACTTAGAAGTTTCAGTCGATGTTACTGAACGAGAAGCCTCCGTAGTCGTAGCTCATTCTTTCACAGAAAACAAGAAAATTCTACGGCCCCTTCTCAAAGTAATTAAAGTTAGTGTTTATGGTCCAAAAGGGAAAGTAGATACTCTCGCGTTATTAGATGATGGTGCAACAGCAACTTTTGTTGACTCTGAGTTATCTAAACAGATAGGTGCTTCTGGAAATCTCTCTGAGGTTCAAATAGACTGCATTGGTGGTCTCACAAAGGAAACCGTTGTTGAGTATGTAGACTTTACTATTAAAGGTTATCATACATCAGATGTATACACAATTGAAAGAGCGAGGTCTATTCCTAACCTAGGTATTGCTTCTCAGTCGGTATGTCCTGAGGAAATTGAAAAATATCCCCATTTGTCTGACATATCGCACTTGGTCACTTACAAAAAAGTAAAACCTATGATTATAGTAGGAATTGACAACTGGCATCTGCTTATCTCTAATGATACTCGGAAAGGTACGCGGTCCCAACCTGTTGCATGTCTTACTCCTTTGGGTTGGGTTGTATATGGTTTCACAAACAGTAGAACTGAGCCAGTAGAAATAGTAAACCACTGTTCCCTATCCGATACCGAAGCACTGATTCGAGATAACTACAAATTAGATTCGATAGGGATAAAAAAAGAAGACTATAATTCTAAAAATGACCAACGTGCAATTGACATATTACTATGGGAAGTCGAAATTTCATCAAACGAATTTCACAAAAATTGTTATCGATTCGTTATGCTGATCACTTACCAAGCCTCTAGTATGAATTTGGACGATGATCAAAAAGTCACCTTGTATATATTATATATTCATTTTATACTGTTTAAAGATCATAGACAAGAGATATACATATCGTTTCCTTACTTCCGTTTAGTTGAGTCGATTCCTGCTGTAGAGAGCCGTGCGGGAGGGGTGACATCGCGTCTCTCTCTAGTCAATTCACGTGACGTCACCACACCCCTCCCACACCGCGCAGCGACCTCAGGAACCGACTCAGTTAAACGGTAGGCCTGTAATTTTGAAAACCTACTGGTTCTTGTCTCATTTGCGCGTGTATGTTTCTTTAGGAACGGTAGTTAAATGTTGTGTTATGTGGTTTCATTTATACCATAGACTAAGTATTCCCACGTATAGAATAGCAGTTCCCATACATCAGTTTGTAGCCACAAAAAAGGCGTTGCTAAATCCTCTAACGAACATGATGCTAAAAAAGACCGATTGGTTACGCTAGTGGCACAGCGATGTCACGTAACATAAAAATAATTCCTACTTCGATACTGGATGGCGCTGAAATATTCACTGTTAGTGTTGTCAACTTAGCGCCATCCAGTTTTTCTAAGCAAAAATATTACAGCCACATGTTTACTTGGTAACCATGAGAGATTACTTGCAGTCAATTAAACAAAATATGCTTATTTGCAACACTTGGCGACACCTAGTGTTGTAAGGTCGCGTAAAAAAGTTGCCACGCCTTGATGTGTAATAAAATAACATTCTGCGCGCCTTTCACTGCACCATTTTTCAATACTTTATGTCATGTCAAAGGGGTACGCTGCAAAAACAGCGCTGTTCGGAACCTCTTATATTAGTTTAGGTTAGTTTAAATAAGTTTTTAGTAAATATTTTTATCTCTTTTAATATTGTTATTTTTGTGTTCTTTTTCTCGAGCTTTTTTTTGGTAATAAATCTTTTTTATTCTTATTATTATGTATGGGAGTTGTCGGTCTATACGTAGTAATACTTAGTCTACGTTAATAGACACCTGTCTAATTACACCCGGTATATGCTCCAAAGAAAACTTAATGTTTGTCTACAACTTCATATTAATACCAAACATCTTAGTTCAGTTTAAATGGACCTTTCATCACCACCTACCTTCCAAGGTCATTGTGGGAACATTCTGCAGCTGATGACTGACAGTGAGCAGCAGCTTGCTCTGCTGATGGCACCTCCGCACCGAGCTCTGCAGCAGATCCAAGATGGCGCCACAGTGCGGCGCCCCGCCCCCCGCGCCCTCGTTCCCGCTCACGTCTGCGGGGAGGAGCGCGGGACGGAACAGCACGCGAGACGAGTCGCGCTCGAGGATGTTGCGCGCGTACGTCACGAGATTCGATACAATCTAAAACGAGTAAAAAGTATCACACAGAATTCGTCTTGCACATGACAAAAATAGAAGTGTAAAGCAGTGATGTACTTTGCTGCATAAAATATACCAGAAAGGTGTAACCATATTTGAAGAGCTTATTCAGTCAATGGTATAAAACAACTTTTACTATGGAGTCAAACCAGAAATCTCAAAAAAAATCTGCCCTTCCATACATTTCGGCCGAGCGGCATTGCATTTTTCTATGAAGCGAGTTTTTCGATATACAGGATTTGTTCCATAGTAAAAGTTGTTCTAAACCATTGACTGAATAAGCTCTTCAAATATGGTTACACCTTTCTGTTACACGTTGTATAACAAACGTTTTTCTTTCTTTCTGTTTGTAGTGACGTGTCTAGCTGCACGTACCTTGTGATAGAGCAGACTGTCATCTTGCTCCTGCTGCGGCGGCGGGTTGGCGAACCTCGGTATGAGCGCCAGCATGAGCCCCTGCACCCGGCTCGAGCTCGCCGCGCACTGCTGTAGTGACGTGTCTTGCTTCACGTAGCCGAACACTTCTCTGTTAGAAGCTCGTGCTATGACGGCGGTGAACGCATCCACTTCGATCAGTAGCCCGTTTGGAGAGTTGGGGTGCGCCGCTCTGTTGGAAAAAGTATTATTGCATTTAAAGAGCGGTCAATGTAGAAAGCAGTAGCTCAATCAGTAAGACTCAATCACCGTACTGTCTCAAGGTCAAGGCCTCATGCACCTACCACCAATGAGATTGTCGGAATTTGTAATAGTACATTACTGCAGAGACCAGTGAGCTATTCTGGACGTATAATGTTAAAAGTCCAAAGCCGCAAGGCGAGTACTTTTATATACGAGTCCAGGAGGGCTAGGAGGGTCGAAGCATGCAGTGGTGCTTTTTTCAAAAATAAAACGAGACATTTTCCACATTTGTTTCGGAGATATGAATTTGAGAAATATTTTTTTGAGAAAAAGTATTTTTATTCACTTGCTGACGGTGAAAGAAAAACTAGAGGTAAATGAGGAACTTTTTGTCTAACCTTAACATATATCGCTATGGCTAAAGGTGTTGCAATTGGCTTAAAAGGATGTGTAATGTGATGTCATTTCTAGCCAATCACGATGCTTTTGAAATTGATAGCGATAGATTTTGAAGTTACACAATAAGGCCCCTGCATCCCCTAAAGAGCGTGTAATTGCGGTCAAAGTACGGCGCTATCACGTTGGGACGTTAAAATCGTCGGTAAAAAGAAGGTGTTACGAGTTGATTATCCTACACGTAAACATGTCTGACCCCCTCTCAGTGTTATTTGGCTGCGCTGGTGTGGCCACGTGCGACGTATGCCAGAAGAGAGAATGGCGAAACGCATCTTATATTGCAAGCATTTCAGTGGAAAACGCAAACAAAGCGGGCAATTCCTTAGGTTTAAGGACGTGCAGAAACGCCACATGAAAAGTTGCAACATAGAACATTTGACATGGGAGGACCAGGCTGAGGATCGAGCTGTGTGGCGGCATACAGTCAACACTAACATCTTCGAGTTCGAGGCTAAACGAAGAACTGTGGATCTAAAAAGGCAGACTTGGATGAATCATAAAATGAGATATAGGATAGAGTCAGAGTTTTTTCACGCGTGCAAAAGAGACGGCATTAGAACAGAATCATAATGTGATTCATGCAAAACGGCCTTTTTAGAGGACCTGCTCTTGACGCCAGACGTAATGAACTCCGATGTAGACCACCAGCTACCATACAATACAACTACCACAATGGAAAACTTACATGAAGCCTGTGCAACCGCACTTTCACAAACAAGATAGGCTACATAAGTCACATGAGGGCACATGACCGACGCTCTCCACAGCCTCAACAGTCGCCGTGACACAACTAGGTCGGATGAATCATCATTCTACTTGTAAACACCTCTAACACCCTCTCAGTGTTATTTATTTATTTATTTATTTATTTATTTATTCACATAACATTTATACAGCATTACAGGAGACCATTGCACTGTATAAATTAGGTAGGTAAGTATACATATATATATTTTTTTTCATTACTTAGGATCTAGTATATATCTAAAGAAAAAAAAAGAAAAAAAACAAACATTTTAACATAAATCTACATATAAACAAAACTTAAATTAAACGTTCACGTTTTGCTTTCGCAAAAATTTAAACACTCACGGAAAATATGGAATAACTCATCCGCAAATAGATCGACCTGTGGCCTTGTTGCCAGTAAGGTGTTTAGGACATTTATGGCACGTGGCAGAGGGGACTGGGCTCTAGCTACCGTGCTTGCACGCGGTGCGCAGAGCAGATGGTGATGTCGAGCACGAAGGTAATTGTTAGGTACGAACAGAGAGGCTGTGGCGTTTACTAGCTGTGGGCAGTTAGAGTCGCCTCGCAGAATGCGACATGCCGTTAGTAAGAGCTCAATGTTTCGTCTTACCTCCAGTGAGTTAAAGCCCAGCATCCCCATCAGAAATGCGGTGGGGTATAGAAAAGGGTAGTACCCGTATTTTCTTTTATATATATATCTCAAAAACGCTTTCTGCACCTTCTCTATCATGAGTATGTATTTACTCTCATGTGGGTTCCACAGAATAGCGCTCGTCTCGATCTTGCTTCTTACGAGCGAAGTATACAGCAATTGGATCGTCTTCGTGTCGTTTAGATCTTTATTGTTTCTCATGACAAAACCCAGCCTTTTGAAACAGTTAGCTGCTAGGTCTACGATGTGGTCATGGAAAGTGAGTTTCGTGTCGAAGACGATGCCTAAGTCCTTGATGACAGAAACCCGTGCGATTACCGTGCTGCCCAGAGTATAGCTTGTATGCATTGGCTGGGGAGAGCGTGTAAATGACATTACGCTGCACTTGTCGGGGTTGAAACTTAGCTTGTTTCTAATACTCCACTGATAAATGGCATTCAGGTCACTTTGTATCAATGCACTATCATCCTGCTGATTAACACCAAGGACCAACTTTAAGTCGTCTGCGTAAAGAAGGCATGAGCTATGAGCTATTTCACTCTCAAGGTCATTAATCATAAGGATGAAAAGGAGAGGTCCAAGAATAGATCCCTGACTCACTCCAGATCGCGTAAGGTACGGTTCCGAGACAAAGCAACCATGCTGAACATACTGTTCACGGCCAGACAAGTAGTTAGCAAAGAACTTCAAAAGTTTTGGAGTAAATCCCAAAGTACAGAGCTTCGTTAAGAGGACGTCGTTATCCACACGGTCAAAAGCTTTCAAAAGTTATTTGGCGGTATGTTAAAATAAAGTAGTCAATACGCACTGCGACGTGAACTACTGACCTGAGCACCATGTCGACACACTCCACGTGACTGAGCAGGAAGTGTGTCACGTGTATGACGCAGCTGTGGTTCTGAGTGCCGAGCGTCGTCAGTAGCGCGTCGCATAACGCCAGCGCCGGGATCAGGATCTGACGGAATCTGGAACAGAATCGACTCTTGAACAAACTCGGTGATGTTCTAACAGAAAATGTTGGGAGTTAAATCGTCAGCCATAACTAAAAAAGGTAGAATAGTAAAGAGAATTTTTGGAACATGGAAAATCAACCAGAAAACGAATCTTTCGTTTTTTTAATTTACTGCTTAAAAAAATATAAAAATTATAAACTCATAAAATAATATAGCGAGTAGGAATCGAAATAACACCTCCACCTATTGCGGGTAGAGCACTGAATTGTAACAATAGTATTATGATATGTATGGGGTGAATGGACCATTATAATTTCCGTTCAAAGATGAAACTGGTTTATTCACCAATCTGTGTTCAAATTTGAACCATTCCACCGCCTTCGACGACGCAGCCAACGCTCAGCGCACGAGCAATGCGTCCAGCTCGCCGTCGCCGATCGGCGGCTGCCAGTGCCTGTTTGACAACTACGGAGAACGCCGCGTCGTCGTCCTAAGAACGACACTCGCCTTGATAATGCCGAAATTGTATCGGTGAAACGGTTGGCATATAGTCAACAACAATCACACGTGAGTGTTCAAGCCGTATGTAATAATAATATTATAATAAATTTAAATTTATTCACCAAATCTCAATTTATAACACAAATCATCGTTTAGTACAGTTTAAAAACATATCGTACACCAAAGCAATGTTGTCATAGATTTAAGAGCGATGCTCTTGTTTTTGTAGCATTCGACTTCCGCCTCCTTTTTTAGTTAATCCATGTATTTTTCTCAAAATATTATTCTCATAATCAGTTGTATAGTTATTTTACCTGTGTACTCTGGTAGGTTGCGCTTCAGTCTCGGTGGCGGCGAGCACATCGGGATGACAACCCAGGGCCTTCATGTTGGCGAGACAAGAGAGTGTCCCCGCTGCCAGCACGCACGCGGCGCCCATCACGGTGCCCGCTATTTTGATCAGCAAAGCCATCTTGGATTCGTACACGTACAGGACTCGGAGAGTTTTTGGGTTCGTTTCTAGAGCCTGCAGAGAAAATTGTGTTTTATTAAGAAAAAGTGTATGCGTGTATGTATGTCGTAGCTAAACAATTACATTTATTTAGTTGCTCTCTAGGAGAGTTAGTGAAGGCCTCTTTGTATATACACTCGGCGCGGCGTCAAAAAAAACGAATCTTTTGAAAAATCTATTTCAAACAACTTTCATTCATATTTGAAACCATAATACTATATATTGGGAACTATTTAGAATCAATTGAAAAGGCATTTAAGGACCTTGAAATAAACAATTGTTTAGTTTCATTAACAAAACAAATCTCTCGAGGACGTGGTGTTTGTTGTGACAATGAAACAGCGTCAAGTCTAGTTAGCAACTGATTTATTATCCTCCACCCTCAATCAGAATATTACACTAATATTCGCAGATACCCACAACATCTTCCCTTAAAAAGATAAAATACAAAACTTAAAACTATTGTCCCACCACCATCCCTTACAATATAGCTAACACTAATAATATATAAACTTAATCACATTTCTTTGCCTTAGCTCGCCTCCGCGTCACTAGTGGAGAATAAGGTTTCTCTTTAGAGAAATCTCCTCCATCATCAGTATCGTCAAAAAGGGAACAAGTGGGAAGAAAATCAGTATCTGAACAATGACTATCACCACTATGAAAAGTATCTTCGTCAACTTCTTTCGACTGAGTGTCATTAGTAGTACTTGTATTTCTGATTAAATGCCGTCTATTACGACGGTAAATAAAGCCTCTCTTGTTTTGAACAAAATAAGAACGCGGTGCTGGAGCTTTTGCTAATATTTGACCATGCATTCTGTTATTATTTCTTTCTAACATAATGACATCATCACCGACCCCTAACTCTGGTAGTGTTTTGCTATGCCTGTCATAATACATTTTACTTTTGCGCTGTTTTTCTAACAGAACATCGTGATCCTTTTTGTTGTTTAAAGTTGAATTAAACATCAAAAGCCCAGGATGAACTGGCAATTTACAATTTAGTCGTCTTCCCATCATCATTTGTGCAGGAGAACCCAAATCATCACGCGGTGTATTTCTGTAACTTAACAACCCCGAATAAAAATCTGACCCACTATCCATCGACTTCTTTAATAAATTTTTTATTGTTTGCACTGCCCTTTCACTCTTCCCGTTAGATTGGGCATAATTAGGTGACGATGTCACGTGTTCAAATCCCCACTGCCTTAAAAAATCCTTGAACTCCTTACACGAATACTGAGGGCCATTATCGCTCATAAGTATTTCAGGGATTCCGTACCTGCTAAAATTCTCTTTCATTGCACATATTACATTATAAGATGATGTACTTTTAATTGTGCTACTTCAATAAAATTTGAATAATAATCCACCAAAATTAAGTAATATTTTTTTCGATATTCAAATATATCAGAGCCAACTTTGTTCCATGGCAGAGTAGGTATTGGAACAGCGACCATCGGTTCCCTGCAAGGTTTATTTAAATTCTCCTGACAAGATTTACATTTTCTTACAAAACAATCAATATCTCGACTGATACCCGGCCAAAACAATACCTCTCGTGCACGTTTTTTACATCGGCCTTGTCCTAAATGCCCATCATGTATAATTTCTAACATTTCTGTTCTCATAGAAACAGGTATCAAAACTTGCCTGTTTTTAAAAATCACCCCATTCACACAGTACAGTTCGTCTCTCATCGACCAATAATATTGCAGACTTTTACATAAATCTGACTGATACTGTGGCCACCCCCCATTTATATATGACAATAGTTTTTGCAACTCAATATCCTTGCCAGTTTCCTCTCCAATTTTATTTAATTTTGTACCTGACATAGGTATTGTTTTTATTAACAAATTAACCTGGCATAATATATTTTTACTAATGTTGTCATCATATAAATCAGGTAGTGGCGCACGTGACAACGTGTCCGGTATAAACATGAGCTTTCCTGGCTTATAATTTACTATCAGATCATATCCCTGCAATCTCATAATCATACGTTGTAAACGTGCTGGGATTGAGTCTAATGGCTTCTTAAATATACTCTCAAGGGGTTTATGATCTGTTTCAATTACTACAGCTTTTTTTCCATAAATGTATTGGTGAAATTTTTCACAAGCGAAAACAATTGCCAACATTTCCTTTTCTATCTGTGCATATCGAACCTGGGTATCAGTCAAAGTGCGTGACGCATACTCCACCGGGCGGCCCGCCTGCAACAATACGGCGCCGAGCGCTACGCTACTCGCGTCTACTGACAACACCACCTCCTGTGTGACGTCATATAGTGCTAATACAGGGCTGTCACAAATAGAATCAATTAATATTTGATATGCCGTTTGATGGCTACTTTCCCATCTCCAAACAATATCTTTTTTTAATAACCGAGTAAGTAAATAGATCTTTTCCGAGTATTGTGGTATAAATTTTGACAAATAATTAACTGCTCCCAAAAAACGTTCTAAAGACTTCCTGTCATTAGGTGCCGGCATACTTTTAATTGCCTTAATTTTTTCAAAATCTGGTTTCATGCCATTTTTATTAAAAATGTGCCCAAGGTATGTCACCTCTTCTACACATATACGACATTTATCTTTGTTAAATTTTAAATTTATCTTTCGTGCTCTATCCAGCAGTGCCTTTAAACGCATATCATGCTGTTCCTTTGTATTGCCCCAACAAATAATATCATCAATAAATAATTCTACTCCCTCTAGTCCTTCTAACAGTTGCTTAAGTTTTGCATGAAATACCTCAGATGCACAGTTCAAACCGTACGGCAATCTCAAATATTGATAACGTCCAAAAGGCGTTCCAAACGTGCACAAATCAGCACTTTCATCATCTAATTTTACCGCCCAGAATCCTGAATTAGCATCTAACACTGAAAAGTATTCCGCGCCATTCAATTGTACAGCTAACTCTTTTATTGTCGGCAATTGAAAATGAGCACGCTGTATCGCAACATTTAATGGCCTAGGATCCAAACATATACGCAAATTCCCGTTCTTTCTTGCAGCGATTACAAGTGCATTGACCCACGGTGTAGGATGCGTCACTTTTCTTATTACACCTAAATTTATCATTCTATTCAATTCATCCTGCAACTTATCACGCAGCCCTAACGGTACCTTACGCGTAGCACATACAACCGGCTTAACAGAGGTATCCACAACAATATGATACTCAACCGGCAGACATCCTAATCCCTCGAACAAGTCACTGTTTTTTGCTAAAATATCATCTTGCTTCAGCTCATAAACACGTTGCACCAGCCCTAAGTCAGAACAGGCCTGACGACCTAACACACTTTGACATTTTATATTTGCAATTGCAAACTTTAGAGTATACAATTTGTTTTTATGCCACCATTTTAAGTAACAAATACCTTTCAAAGGAATAATATCGCCGCTGTATGATTCTAACTTAATGTTATTTTTGCGCTGAATCAAGTTTAAATCATAACCTAATGATAAAAACCTTTCATAAGATAACACATTTATGTCCGCACCCGTGTCTAATTTAAACTTTTCACTACCGTACTCGCCCACTAATAGTTCATACCAGTCCTCTAATAACGACGTCTTTTTTAGCAAAACGTTCGATAGCATAGAAATATAAAATGACTCACAGTCATCTTCCTCCGATATGTTTTCTTCGTTGACCTCGATTTCGAAAACATTTTTGACACTCTTCCTTAATTTACACATTCTAGCGAAATGACCATGATTTTCACACACATAACACTGAACCATTAACGCTGGACATGAACTTGGATCACTGCACGATCCCCCGCACCTATGACACTGGCGCACCGAGCTCATCGCGTCTGGACCACGTCGCTCTGCGCTGGCGCCGCCGGCCGCGGCTACGCCGCGCCAAACACGCCCGCCGCGGCTGCGCCCTCGCCAACTGCCCCGGCCGGCACCGCGCCCGCTGCGCGCCTGTAACGCATCGACGCGTGCAGACCCCAGGCCCGCAGACGCACCGCTGCTGCTGCTTCGCGCCTCCAACACACGATTACTGTCAGCTGACACTTCGTCCGCCTGACATATTTTCACTGCCTTTTCTAACGTCAATTCATCGTATCTTAACAGACGATCTCGTACGACCGTACTTCTTATACCGCAAACTATGCGATCCCTAATGAGTTCTTCTTCCAGAGTTTGGAACAGGCAATTCTTACTCAATAGCTTCAAGGCCGTTACGTATTGATTTATCGATTCACCTGACTCCTGGCATCTGGTGAAAAAATTATATCTCGCTAACGTTATATTCGGCTTGACTCCGAAATATTCGTCAAACTTTTTTATCACTTTGTTGACGTCATCACGGTCCGCTTCATTAGTGAACGAAAAGGTTTCGTATACATCGAACCCATCCGATCCTATCAAATTAATTAGCAGGCTTGACTGTACACCTGCTTCCTCCTTATGCACCCCCGATGCTTTTAAAAAGAGCTTAAATTGTGTTTTCCAACGTTTCCATGCGTCAGCCCGGCTGACGGGGCTGCCATCTAGACTCAATTCCGACGGTGGTCTTGCGTGTTCCATACTGTAACGTATTCTTGCAATCACAACAACACTTCTTTACACTAATATTCACAAATATTTATTATTTTATAATTAGTTTTTATTGATTTACCGCTGCCACCATGTTGTGACAATGAAACAGCGTCAAGTCTAGTTAGCAACTGATTTATTATCCTCCACCCTCAATCAGAATATTACACTAATATTCGCAGATACCCACAAAAAAAAATTTGCTAAAATACGCGTTCAAACGGTCGCTAGTTCAAAAGGTGCTATTTTTTTGACGCAGAGTGTATTATGTTATTTAATTTTAGGTTATTAAATTTCAATTTTCAAGTTATTTACTTGAAACATATCATAAATGTTAGCTTAAGTAATCTGTACCTGTAAAGGTAGATTTAACATTTGTTTAATAAATAAAAAAAATCTACCGCAACAGCTTTATCAGCCTTATCCTGTTGACAGGACTGCTTGAAAACAGTGCAAAGATAGTAAATGATTGTTAAAATAATACGTCAAGTTCAATAATAACCTGTTGCAGTCCGTCATCATCCTGCAGAAGACTGTCGATCAAACTCCTCAAGTAGCCCTGGTCAGTCAGCGTGTGCATCCAGTCCGTCTGCGGATTGATCTCGACCAGCGTGTCGAGACAGCTCAGCGCCACCATACGACACACGTCATGACCTGCCCCGATACAATCACCGCACATTATCGAACACAGGTTCTCTCCAAACTCACTTATCACGTCCACCACCATGTTCTTTAAAGCAGACTCTTCTCTCGTTGAAGGTCCTTTCGAGCTATCTAAACGGCTGACGTATGATTCGTTGATATTCGTATCGTCTTTACTTTCCGCTGTACTTGTCTTCAGATTCACGATATTCAAGTAATTCAGTAACGCACCGTATAAATTGACGCGCATCTTCTGCGTCGAGCCCCCGATACTAAAATCCAGCTTAAAATCTTGTGCAGGACGAATTTTAACGTCAGGGATTTGGTTTGCATGATGTGGTTGGACGGGCCGAAGAATGACACCTCGAAATCTTGCGATTTCAGATTGGAATATCTCTTCTGTATAAGAATAAGAATAAGAATAAGTTTATTTACCAAAAAGAAAATTACATTAGATCTTTAACTTAATTAAAGTTCAGTACATTAACAGTGGTCCCCAAAACTAGGTCGAGCCTGAACCGCGGGGGCCTAATAGAACTACATTTGTAATCGTATTGACTATAGATCAGTTTAACAGATTGTTATGATTACAGTGATTTTAATTATTTAATGTGTATGTAGAAAATATGATAAGTGTAAGGGTGAGGGAGAGGATGTGAAAGGGTGTGTACGAGGGTATTTGTATGTATGTTTTGAACAAAGATTTGGTGACATAATGATTTATAAAGTGATATATAGTATAATATATAAATATGATACAATAGATAAAAAATATATATTTATATTTTAACGTTTTATATTATTATGTTTCTTGTTAGATATAATTTGTTTATGTATAGCACAGCTTAACAGTTGATAGGGTTATATTGTCATACTATGTAGGCTTTTTAAGAATATCTTCTGTAGCATCGTAGGACAGTGTTTTAAGCCATGTTTGGATGGTAGTGTTTGCTTCTCTTAAAGAAGAATTTTTAATATCGCAGAGTTTTACTACCCTGTTGTAGATAAAAGGGAACAGATATTTTGAAAAATGTTGTGCAAAGGTGGTTTTTACTAAAATAGAAGGGGTATGGAATACTCTTTTTTTCAGCAATGATGGATAATCTGGAGACGATATAATTTTGCGGTGAGTTGCCAACGAAGCTTTTAACAGGAAGATCTGTCGTACGGTCAAAAAGCCTGCTTCTTTGTACAGTGTTTCAGTAGGATACCGAAAAGGTCTCTTGTGCATGACTTTAAGAAGCGACCGTTGTGCTCTTTCTAACTCTAACATCACTGTCTTCCCAACTCCTCCCCAGGCGGTGATACAGTAGCTTAAAATTGATTCGCAAAGAGCAGTGTATACTAGAGTAAGCACTCTTTTATCCGCCGAGTTACGAAGAAGTTTCATGACGTATATTAGCTTCCGTACTTTTTTTGCAGTAGTTGCCACATGCGTTTTGAAGGAAAGGGTCTGGTCAACAGTAACACCGAGATACTTAACAGAGTCAGCACGGTCTAGTGTCTCGCATGAGCATGTCAAAGGATTATTACACGCAGAGTGGATTTTAATGCGAGTACGTTCTTTGGGCTGGGACGCACGTGTCTTGTAAAAGCATAGGTACTTTGTTTTTTTAGCGTTAAGAGAAAGGAGGTTAGTGTCAAGCCATTTACCGACAGTGGACATACCATGCTCCGCACCCTCAAGCACTGTCTTCCATGAATTACCATGGAAAAGTGCAACAGTATCATCGGCATAGCAGAGTAGGTCCGCGTTAGGGATTTCAAGATTGTGAATGTCGTTTAAATACAAAATAAAGAGGGTTGGACCAAGAACACTACCCTGTGGAACACCGAAATCTACGGGTAGATTATGGCTAATATGTTCTGCAATACGGACACATTGTTGTCTTCCTGTCAAATAGCTCTTAAACCATTGGAAGGGGAGGCCTCTGATACCAACTAATTCAAGTTTTTTTTTAGGAGAATCGGTACAGAAATGGTATCAAAGGCCTTGGCCAGGTCCAAGAAGACTCCAACGCAGCTGATACCATTGTCAAGGTAACCACAAACCAACTTAGTAAGCGTGGCAACTGCTTCCTCTGTCGATTTTCCCTGCCTAAACCCAAACTGTTTGCTTGAAAGTAGTCCAAATTTCTCTAAGTAATTTACCAGACGTTTATTGACAATTTTTTCCAAGATTTTACTTAGTATGCTTAATAGGGATATGGGTCTGTAGTGCTCTGGGTTGCTTTTTGATCCACTCTTGTGCATCGGAACGACAACAGCCCTCTTCCATGACTCGGGGAAAACTCCAGAAGAAAGACTAGTGTTAAGTATATGTGTTAGAGGCTTCAAAATCGCGTGGCAGATCTCCTTTATAAGCCGCGGTTTATATCCATCCAAGCCTGGTGCACTATCACTTTTCAATCGACTTATTATTGACTTTACTTCAAGTTCATCTGTTGGCTGCATGAAAAATGATTGTGGAGCCGGCTGTAAGTCAACATCATCAGCTAGAGATTTCTCAGTTTTATTTTGTTTGGCTAGAAGTCTACTTGGAAGATTCCCGCCCAGGCCAGAAAAGTGGCTGTTGCAAAAGTTTACGGAGTCCATCGGTTGCGGTTTAGTAGTCAATAGTTCAGAAGAAGAAGATTTACTATTAGGACACTCACAAATGTTCTTAATAGCCTTCCAAAGACCTTTTGGATTTTTATTATTTTCTTCCAGAAGTTTACTCTCATACGCAATCTTAAGTTTACGAACAATTTCCGTAAAATAGTTTCTATAGCGAGAGTATACGAGTTTACGCACTGGGTCTTCGGGATGTTTTCTTAAATCTAAGTGAAGTCGATCGCGGTGTTTCATGCAACGCATGAGCCCCGGTGTGATCCAGGGTTTAAGTGTAAATTTGGTTCGACTTATACGTTTTTCTGAGGTATATTTTGCTATTGACTGGCTCAGTATTTTATTAAATTCTTCAACTGCTTCATCTGTATTTGTTGAGTGTTACTGTAGACCAATCCGCCTTTTCCAACTCTGCTGCCACCAAAGCGAATTCAGTATGAGTAACAGTACGATTTCGTTGTTTTAAAGCAGTAGCTGATATTTCAGTACCAAGCATGACCATGCTGTGATCCGCAATAGCAGTACAATATGATGTAGCAGTGCCGTAGATTGACTAGCAAGAGTAGAACGGTTCCCGAAGCTAGGTTACCTATCTGCGGTAATACTTCTGCTGGCGGGATCTTGTTTAATAGATCCTGTAGGATGTTCAACAGTAGGTTCTTTCTCGCTTCGAGATCCAGTATGTCGTTGGGAGCGACACAGAACAGTATTTCAGTGAGTTGTCGCCAAGAGTCGTAGTAGTGAGTGACGGTGGCGGCGAGGTTACGTCGACGGTTAATTTCCGTCACGTAGTCCAGGACCTGTGAGTTTTAATTTATTTGTAAAATGACTAGTATCGTGCTCGCAGTTACGTTCGTAATTAAAGTTAAACGTCAGTCGTTCGGTACAAGGAGCACTACTTTAATTTGTTTTTCTTGTTAAGAAGTTAAAAGTGAAAAAGATATTGGTCTGTGGCAATTCACGCCAATAGTTCAGTATAACTTAGATTTATAAATCAACAGTTTGAAGTGGAATGCACAATTTGTCACGATTTTGCCGATACAAGCATAAAATGCTGTTTTAAGTTTGTTTCGACCAAATAATGGCTTATTGTGTATTAAATTTCAAGCTGCTGATTTATAAACCTACCTTATACTGAACTATTGGCGTGAATGCCCAAAGACCAATATCTTTTTCACATTTAACTTCTTAACAAGAAAAACAAAGTTAAGTTGTGCACTTTGTACTGAGCGACGCACGAAGGTGAAAAATCCATAAAAGCTGGTCGAAACCTAAAAACGTAAAAATTCTCGAAACACGTCAAAAATAATTTAAATTACTACCTGAATAAACAATGAAAAGATTCACAGCAATTAGGGCTACCTGAAAAACGGGTTGTCATTTTTACATCAGTCCAAAGTTGAACTTGTTCAAAATTGGATGTGTTTACGACAATTTTAAGTCTTGCGTTTATTAATTTCTTACTCGGAAGTTTTAGTGAAAATTTGTGTTTTTGCGATGGATTCTACTCCAGAAGGTAATTATCTATTTTTTTTTTATTTATTTTAGATTCTCAATGACTTTTTTTTAAACATTAATGCCACTAAAACGACGTGAAAATGATTTTTTTCTGCTTAGTAATTTTCATGAAATGATAAAGTTGAATTTCCTGGCACATCCGGCTTTAATGTTAACATTGTTACAAAAAGTAATTAGTCTTGCCAAAACCACTGAAAATTTTCCCGTCCGAAACCGTCGCCTTAACAAAAATTTTATTTTATTAGTCATGTTTGCAAATTTTTGTTTTTTAATTGTTTAAGGATCAACTAACGAAGAAGCCTGTTTTAGCAGATACACTCTTATCAGCTATTATAGAGAGTATGCTTCTCGATAGCATCACGAAAAACGGACATACTTGCAAGAAAAGAAGAAAAATGCTCTACGTGTCACCGATTTTCCACACGAAACCAAGTGGTTGTTAACAAGATTAGTGTCAGATTACAACACCAAATTCCAACAAGCACATGACAATTTTACAGGGTGCGCCGACAAAAACAAAAATTGGTGCAATACTTTTGTTACTTTCCCTGTTGTGCATCCAGCCCGCAACCAAGGAGGTGGCCGACCTTCCAAGAAGTTTGAAGAAACCAGTGATCGCTCAAAGATTTTTGGGAAAAACTTGGTCTATATAAAGACAAACCAAGGCAGGGTGGAGGGGTGTCTACAGATGGAAACACGGCTTGAAATATGTTTCAGCATGCAGAGGAAATAACTGAAATATCTAGTATCAGCCTGAATCTCTTAAATCGGCTTCATTCAATTTTGAAGTTCATGGCAAGTGGATATAAAATAAATGCTGCCAAATTTAAGATTTTCTGCTTGAAAACAACATTTACTTTTGTGTTCCATTATCCATGGTTTAATATGCCTACGACGTTCCACAAAATACTGATCTATGGCTTAAGGATAATTGAAACTTCGGAAGTAGCTATTGCTCAAAAGAGCAGAAACAAAGATGTTCACGCCACAGCGTGACGGATACGCACGCGCATGCGCGTAGTCTCGCACCGCGCGCCGGTGACTTGTGCGCCGGCGGTTTGTTCGCTCTCTTCCGCGCGGGACATCGTCCGAAACACACGTGTGCACACTCGCGCCGCCGACACAACCAATATCGCGTACCTACCAGTGTTGTGTTCACATTACTCCAAGATAATCCTGCACATTCCTGCCCAAGGCGCCAGCTCCATCAGCCCAACAAGGAGGGACGCCACGCGGCGCATTTGTCGGCCCATCCACAATCATCATCAAAGGTCAGTCAGTTTACCCACAATTCTCCAATCAATACTCAAATCCCATCAGCTCTGCATTCCTGTAACCTTGCGGTTACATTTCTGGTCCTTCGAGCGGAAAATTTCAAATAATTTCGAACATTTCTGGTCCTTCGAGTCCGTTATCGAAAATTTCGAAAAATTTTGATCCTTCGAGACCGTTTTCGAACATTTCTGGTCTCTTCGAGCGGAAAATTTTTGGTTTAAACCACCCCCCGCCTCCCCCCCGCCGGCCCGTAACTTCGTTTGAACCAGCCCCCGTCGATTTACTACAGTCCATTTTCACCCGGTTACATATTTTGGCCCCTCCCCGGCCCTTTTTCCGGCAAAAATATATTTTGTGGTCTCGAATACCTATTTCGGGTAGGTCATTACCGCGCCCGCGCCGCCTAGAACATTCCATTTATCTGTATAGAAGCGCCCCCCCCCGCCCCCGCCACACAATAAACTCACTTTCATCCCGTTTATTATTATTATTCAGCTCAGATAATATAATTATATCCATTCAGCCCAATTGTTTGTTACAGTCCACTATATTTCTTTGTTAAACCCCCCTCCGTCACTCCCAGGGATTATTTATCAGCCCTTATAAAACCCATACGTAAAATTAATTAAACTCATAGTCATACGTATTACGTTATTATTGCGTTATTACGTTACGTATTACCAAAGCTTGATTTGCATCATTGGATTGTCCACTCATTTAGATCCGATTTCGGCTAGGTAAATACATTCTTTGTTTGTTTACGCACTCAAAGAAGTAGGTAGGTATTTTATTCTATAAATAGAATTTACCACGGCTGTTGTTTTTTTTTGTAGTTGTACTATCGTGTAAGCAAGAACTAACGCGTATTATCGGCACATGATTTCAAGGCAAATAACATTTTAGTGAACAAGTTCATCAGCCCTTTCCGATATTTTGTGTTACGGTAATCTCGTGTCGCAGTAATAGATTGCCGGACAGTTTTTTCGTGTTATTGCCTGCTTTTTAACCGGGTGCATATAGCACAAATATAGTAAACATTTTTTTTTTTTTCTCTTCTCGTCTCTGCTCTTATTGTTTATGGTACACATATAGGGTGTTCCACGTTGGTTTATCAGCTCATATACAGGTTGTTTAAAAAAAAAAATTTTTTTTTTTTTTTTGTCGTGTTTATTTAAGAGTTCCGTGTTCCGTTTGAACATAGTCATTGTTACTTCATCCGCGCAAGTATTTCAGCTCTATTCATCTATCTCATCAATTATTTCAGTTGTACGCTCGCTTTTATAGTTCAGCTCAAACTCGTTGCGTATTTTATCTTAGTAAACAACCACCTAGTTTAACAAGATTAAGATGCCTTCGAAATCACAAGCCGCGATGTTTCGTGAGGCCGTAAAGGCGATAGTTCTGTTAAAGGAGATTGGTTCGGCGGTCGAGGCAGGCGACAGAAAAACATATTCTGTGGCGGACTTCACCGCTCGTTACGCAAACATACAACACGTTAAAACTAAGTTAGAGGACGTATATTATGAGATCCTTGACGATGAGGATTTGTCCGACGAAACTGAGGCAACCTACACGAAAAATTTTCAGTCGGGACTTAGCAACTATGATGCTATACTAGTGGCATTCGAAAAATTAAAAGAAAAATCAGCTCTTCCGGACAAGACGCCACCCCTCAGCTCAGGTACACCCGTTGGTGTTCTACCAAAAATACCCATTCCGGAGTTTCACTCGAACGTGGAAGAATGGCCCTCATTTATTGCTGTTTTTAGGAGCCTCATCAGTGAGATGGCTACAGTCTCGGATGCTGTCAAGCTGCATTATTTGTTAGGTGCCCTAAAGGGTGAGGCACATGAAATGGTGAAACACCTCTACCCTACCAACGAGAATTATCCCATAGCCATGGAAATTCTCACCAAGCGTTACGACAATCGTCGCGTACTCATTGACCGATTTGTGGACATTATCATGAACCTTCCGCACATCCACATGCGCTCGGATATCTGCACATCGTTTTTAATTCCGCTTATCTCAGCGCAAAGCGCTCTCCGCAACCTCGATCTGCCCATGAAGGATTCTGACTATGTTTTCGTGTCCATGGTGGTGCGAAAACTACAAGGCGAGCTCCGCACTCTTTTCGAGCGGAAGTACGGATCTCGTGCAACTCTGCCCACGCTCAAGAACCTCATTGAGTTCTTGGAAGAGCACGCACGCTGCAAGGAGAATGAGTCATCGTCCCTTGCGTCACAGGATGCTCCTTCTTCAGCACGGCTCGGCCCGTCAGAAAGGCTCGCTCAGCTCAATCAGCTGGTTCAGCCCACTCGAGGTTCCCGTCAGCCTTATACGGCTACTCGAGAATTCCGCCCCATAGCTCCGCTTAGGAGCCGGCAAGAGTATCGCTCTCCTCAACCTGCTCCCCATAGGCCGTTCTTGGCATTCGGTGACGCCCTAACCTACTCGGCCCAACCGTCCTCATCATCCGTTCGTCAGCTAGTTTTTTCGGCCCAAACTTCCCCATCACCCACTCGCCAACAAAATTATTCGGCTCAACCTTCTTCCCCTTCTGGTGGTATGCCATGCCCATACTGCAAGAATAGGGGACATAAGCTCATCGCCTGCCCACAATTTAATAACCAACCGGTTCAAGGTCGGTGGGATTTTGTGAACTCACGCAACCGGTGCCGACGCTGTTTGGGTCCTCACTATGAGAATGAGTGCAGGTCTACACGGGCATGCAAGGAGTGTGGGCGGACTGACCACCACACTTCACTGCATCGCCATGGGGCCATGTCTCCGACACGCTCAGCTGCTCATTTGCTGCCTCCGTCTCTACGTGAGCAGCCCAGACAGCGCTCAGCACATGAGCCTCAACACCATTCGGCACATGCTACATAGGCATACACGTCCCGTCCCAACCCGCCCACTCAATCGCGATCGCCAAGTAGGTCTCGGGTAGGTAGGCAACAATGACTACCTACAATAACAGAGCACTATGAAGGCGAGGACGACCAGCACTCGGCACACTCATCACACACACACTCATCACATACACACTCAGCTCATTTTCACTCCATGACTTCAACTCCAACAGAGAATTCCTGTAACTCCGCACAACGTGTAGTGAACGTCACTAACACACCAATTTTGTTGCCAACCGTCTCACTTAAAATAGCAGACGTACATGGTCAATTTCACTCAGCACGAGCCCTGTTAGACTGTGGAAGTATGCTGACTCTTTGTTCTCAGCGCATGGCCAGAATTTTAAATTTACCATTAAAACATACATCTCTAAAAATCGCAGGAGTTGGAAATCAGCACACACAAAACTCAAAGGCATCAATCACAATTGTATGCCGACCTACACACCGTGACACACCTACGATCACGGCCACAGCCCATATATTGAAGAACGTAACTGGGTACCTACCGTTAGAAAAGGTTCCAGATCTCGCTCAGTTAACAGGTCACCCACCGATTCCTCTTGCTGATCGAGAATACCACACACCAGCTCCGGTTGATCTAATACTAGGATCTGACGTTCTTGGTCAAGTGTTAGACGGAACCAAGGTTTCGCTCGGCCCTGGCAAGCCCATAGCCTTCGGCACGATATTTGATTTTACATTGATAGGACCTTTCGAAAGTTTACATACCTCACCCACGAATCAGGTCAATTCAGTTCACATTGTCGGCTCTCACACGGACTCAGAGCATTCCACTCATGACATTCATAAAAGTCTTGAGAGGTTTTGGGAATCCGAGGAACCCCAAACCTACAAGCATACCAGCCCATTAGAGGAACAGTGTGAGGACATTTTCCGCACCACAACTACTCGTGAACCATCAGGTCAATATATGGTTACACTGCCCTTTCTGCACAACGCGCCGACATTAGGTTCCACTCATGATATTGCGCTACGCAGGTTTCTCAATTTAGAGAAGAAGCTGCTAGCAAACCCGCTCTTTCGCTCGAAATACGTAGAGTTTATGTCAGATTACATAAAATTGGGACATATGTCGCCGTGTCACCCTAATACCTTTGCTCATAAATCCCATTTCTATATCCCACATCATGGCATATTTAAGCCAGGATCAGAAAAGTTACGCTGCGTCTTTGACGGAAGTTGTAAAAGCTCAAATGGCGTCAATTTAAATGATTGTCTTCATACAGGTCCAGCTCTTCAACAAGATATTGTTGACATTATCATGTCCTTCAGGATCCACTCACAAGTTTTCAGCACTGACATCCGAATGATGTTCAGAAATATCCTCATTCACCCAGAGCAAAGACGTTTTCAACTCATTCTCTGGCGGTCTTCACCCGGCCAGCCCCTGCTCACGTATGCCCTTAATACCGTCACATATGGATTAAGGTCCAGCCCATACCATGCCATCCGCACTTTACTCCAATTGGCTGATGACGAAGGTCATCGCTACCCCCACGCTGCTCAGATCCTCCGCAAATCAATATTTGAGGACGACATTCTCTCAGGTGCAGATTCTGTGGAATCTGCTCAGTCGCTCCAAAGCGATCTGATCGAGTTACTCGCTCTAGGTGGCTTCCAGCTCAGTAAATGGACCTCCAACTCACCTCAGCTCCTTGAACGGTTCCCAGATGACCAGTGCGACATGCCCAAGGACTTTGACTTCAGTCCCGACTCTAATTCCATTAAGGTTCTGGGAATACAGTGGATTCCTCAAACTGATGAGTTCACTTATCGCATTTCTCTGCCCACTCATGCTCAAGTCACAAAGCGCTCCATTCTCAGTACAGTAGCGTCTCTCTATGACCCCAATGGCTGGGTTACTCCAGTCATCTTCCGCGCAAAGATTCTTCTCCAGAAGCTTTGGCTTCTGAAAATAGGATGGGATGAGCCTATCTCTGAAGAAGTCCACACAGAGTGGCAACACATCTCAGAGGATCTTCCTCAGCTCTCAAACCTCCGTTTACCTCGACACATTTGTAAGTATAAGCCCACGTCTACTTACTCACTTCACGGATTCGCGGACGCATCAGAGGCTGGCTTTGGTGCCGTTATCTATCTTCATGAGCGCAATACCACTGGACATGTCAATGTACACCTAATCATTGGCAAGTCCAAGGTCGCATCCATTAAGACTCGCCTCTCAATCCCGAAATTGGAGTTGTCAGCCGCGACTCTTTTATCTCAGCTCATGACTCGAGTGTCAGCCCAACTGTCAGCTCATATACCCATTCAAACACACACATGCTGGTCAGATAGCACAATAGTGTTGGCATGGCTCAATACCCCACCTCACCGATTACAGACTTTCGAGGCCAATCGAGTGGCTAAGATCACAGCTACTTCAACTAGCAATACGTGGAGGCATGTGCCCACGAACCTCAACCCTGCTGACTGTGCAAGCAGAGGTATGTCTGCCCAGTCTCTCTCACTTCATGACCTTTGGTGGTCACCCAGTTGGCTCAAAGAACCTACCTGCACTTGGCCCAAGTTGCCACCCGCTCTAGGCCATCATGCTCTCCCAGGCCTTAAGCCCAAAAAGGTACCAGCACACATAGCAGTCCCAGATATTGATTTGGACTTGCTCACTCGCTACAGCTCACTTGACAAGCTCGTCGGAGTGACGGCTTGTATTCAAAGGTTCATATTCAATTGTCGGCACAGCCCAGATGCACGGCGCTCTGGTCCGTTGACAGCTAATGAACGCAGGGACGCTCTGTTGCACTGGGTCCGCTCTTTTCAGCACAATGAGTTTGCTGAAGACATTAATCGTATCCAGACTGATAAGGTTTGTCCCGTTCGGCTCCAGCGTCTCTCGCCCTTCATAAAGGACGGCCTCTTGAGAGTCGGTGGTCGTCTCTCTCACGCGTCAATTAGGTATGACGCTCAACACCCACTCATTCTACCCAGCTCAAGTCCGCTCGTAGATCTCATTATAGATCACTATCACAAAATACACTGCCACCCTGGAGCTGACACATTACACGCCATATTACGCCAGCAGTACTGGATTCTGTCCGCTCGTCGTATTATTAGACACCGCGTGTTTAAATGTATTAGATGTTTCCGGTGCCGCGCTCAGCCTAAGGCTCCGCTCATGGCTGATCTCCCAGTAGACAGAGTTACTCCTCAGCCAGTTTTTAGTCACGTCACGACGGACTTTGCTGGCCACTTCTTCGTTAAATCCAGCACGTTGCGGAACGCGAAACTCATAAAGGCGTATTTTTGTATTTTCTTTTGCCTCGCAACAAAGGCGGTTCATTTGGAACCAGTCTCTGCACTCTCAACGGAAGCGTTCTTTGCGGCATTGCAACGTTTTATCTCACGTCGCGGTACTCCAGTTCTCATTCGCTCAGACTGCGGCACAAACTATGTAGGTGCTAGGAATCAGCTCATTGAAGTTCAGAACTTCCTCAGGTCAAACAATGATGCAATCACTCACAAGCTCGCGAATCAGCACATTACTTGGTTACTGAACCCGCCTAAAGGGCCTTGGTTCGGCGCTCTGCACGAAATAAACGTAAAATCCACCAAGCAACTACTTTATCGCGTGATAGGTGAACAGCACCTCACTTTTGAGGAATTCTCTACCCTTTTGGCTCGAATTGAGGCTGTACTCAACTCAAGACCCCTCTGCCCAATTTCATCCGACCCTACGGACTTTGAACCTCTCACGGCCGGACATTTCATTATTGGTCGTCCGCTCACCGCTCTACCTGAGCAGTCTTTTGACGACAGATCCATATCTGCTCTTAAACGCTTTCAGCTCATTCAAGCGCTCTCTCAGTGCTTTTGGACTCTCTGGTCCAGATCCTACCTCCATACCCTGCAAACCCGCTCCAAATGGCTCTCCCCTTCTTCCCCTCCTCAAGTGGGTGAACTGGTCCTCATCAAAGAGGATGACCTGCCTCCGCTCCAATGGAAGTTGGGGAGAATTCTCCGCACGATACCTGGCAAGGATGGAGTGATCCGAGTTGTGGATCTGGACACAGCCCATGGAAATCTGCGACGACCTGTGTTCAAGCTAGCCAGGCTGCCGTTGGATTCAGCTCAAGAGGAGTCGCAGCCCCGGCCCCCCCAGGATGTTCACGCCACAGCGTGACGGATACGCACGCGCATGCGCGTAGTCTCGCACCGCGCGCCGGTGACTTGTGCGCCGGCGGTTTGTTCGCTCTCTTCCGCGCGGGACATCGTCCGAAACACACGTGTGCACACTCGCGCCGCCGACACAACCAATATCGCGTACCTACCAGTGTTGTGTTCACATTACTCCAAGATAATCCTGCACATTCCTGCCCAAGGCGCCAGCTCCATCAGCCCAACAAGGAGGGACGCCACGCGGCGCATTTGTCGGCCCATCCACAATCATCATCAAAGGTCAGTCAGTTTACCCACAATTATCCAATCAATACTCAAATCCCATCAGCTCTGCATTCCTGTAACCTTGCGGTTACAAAAGATGTGAGAAAATACAGAGAGCAATTTTCCAAATTTTTTTTTTCGAAAGCAGTGTGTGGTAATCACGTTTCAAAGACTAATGGTGTCATCTGACCCTTTTATAAGTGATCTGAGAAAACTTTTCTACCTTTGTTTCAAAGTCTGTTAAATTTATTAGAGGATCTTGAAATTGACACTGTATAATAAACTAAACACAATTATATATATTTTTTGATTATGAAAGACTTGCATTTAATTTTTGTATATTATTTATCTGTATGAAATTAAGGGGGAAGGGAGTTAGTGTAAGAGAAAGGAGGGGATAGTTATTTTTTAACACTATTAGGTATATTTTTAGATCCATATGAATTGTTACCCAAAAGCTAACCACCCCAGCTCATTTTTGACCCATTTTAGCAGAGGTAGAAGGATATTTGGTATTTTCCTCTGCCCACACTATCCCTCTATCCCTATAATTGGACCAGGAACAATCTTTCACCCAACCTATGACAAATTTGAAAAAAATAGGTTTTGGCCAGCTTTTTTGGATTTTTCACCTCTGTGCGACGGATGTTTCACATTAATATAACCTCTACCGTTATCTGGTCATCTTAGACCTGCTTCTCAATATTGAGATCTGGGTTGAAATTCGGTCCGGTCGAACATACATCAATTTGTTATTCGAACTTAGGTGCATAATATTTGTAAACTTAGCACAGAGGAAAACACTCTAAGGTAAGCTTGTGAGCCCTAAAAAGTGTGCATTTGTGCCCGGTGCAAGGCGATAAGGCATTGGGACATCAAAATCGTCGGTGAAAAAAGGTGTACGCATGTTGACTGTTTTCTTGGCAGTCCCCACTTGGAAACACCTCTGACACCACCTCAGGGTTATACATGGTGTTGATTTGGTCAACAACTTCCTTCAGTGGGTAGGTTATATTCACGAATACTGATGACAAAAATATGCTTTTATTTTTTTTCGAAAATTTATTTACGATATTTTATCTAGTGTACGACAGACATGATCAAAATGATTCAGCACTGGCGGAGCAGCGGCGGGGCGGGGAGGGGCACCCGAGTAGGTAAATACTGGATCTACGCCGCATTTGCTGTTTATAAAAAATAATTTTAGGACATATAAAAACGGGCATAACTCCTTCTTCAAGTGATTTTAATTTTTTAAATTCTTTTTTTGAATAATCATCCTGTATACTATTCATGTGACGTAAGTTGTGGACAAAATCAACAACCTGTATGTCACGAGATATTCAAATTGACCAATGACTTCAGGAGTCTAACCTTTTGTATTTCGTCGGCGAGTAGATTCCTCTGCGCGGCCGTGGCTTGCAACGCAACCAGCTCTCGAGCCAACAACGCGTGCACTCGGGACACGCTGATACGTTTACCACCCAAACCTGCAAATGAAATCGTTCATAAATACCAACTCCATTGGTAAACGTGCTTTTAATACTGTAATAATATTTAAAGCTCCCCACGCGATGGATATCGACATACAACGTGTAACAGAAAGGTGTAACCATATTTGAAGAGCTTATGCAGTCAATGGTATATAACAACTTTTGCTATGGAACAAAACTTGTACCTCGAAAAAAAAAATTAACTGTTTCATAGAAAAATGCAATGCCGCTCGGCCGAAATATATGGAAGGGCAGATTTTGTTTTTGCGATTTCAGGGTTGGCTCCATAGTAAAAGTTGTTCTATACCATTGACTGAATAAACTCTTCAAATATGGTTACATCTTTCTGTTACACGTTGTATATAAGGTGGCGCAAAAGTAATGTCATATTTTAATCGGCTGCCATTTTTGCAGATGGTGCGAAATGTCAGTGTGCTTTGACAATTATAATGTCAAAAATGCCTCAATGTATTGTTACTGCTTATTGAAAAATTTTGATCTCTCGTTTTGGAGATTTGAACTGGCCGACCAGATCGCCAGATCTAACTGCACTAGACTTCTTTATTTGAGGCTTTTTAAAATATCGCGTTTACCACAACAAACCACGAACCTTGCAAGTCTTGAAAGGTAACGTTGAAGAAGAAATCGCCAATTTGGTGCCAGATAGCCAGATGTTTTGCGAGCAACAATTCAAAATGGCGTAAAACGAGCGCAATTATGCATCAACTCGGGAGGTGGCCATTTGAGCGACATAATTTTTTCAAATTAATTTCACTTTCAAATTAACGTTTTATGAAAACAGTATTCTTTTTTTTTCATTTATAAAAAAATGGCAGCCAATTCAAATTATGACATTACTTTTGCGCCACCCATTATAATCATAACAAACGTATTAACCGGTGGGTATGTCGGCAGAAGCGATGGCTTGCAGCAGCTCCCAGCGCGGCTCCCTCGCCGGCTCCACACTGATGCGCAGCGCCGACAGCGACTGACGCAGTAGACAGTACTCCCACTCCTGGAACAGGGGATCTATTGTAGCTTGACACTTTCGTGCGTGATTAGCCGCAGGTATCTGAGAAGCGGGTATTGGTGAACACTAAAATACATGCATTTTTTTTTTTTCTTTGGAAGTGTATAGGCTGCCGCTAGCGGCACTCTAGTACGTTCGGATGCAATGCCGCGAACGAGGTCACGTGACTAAGTTGTGTACGTACGTTTGATTCAATATCGAATCGTTGGTGCAGTGGTGAGAGCGCTAGGTTTTAGTAATCAGGTGTGGGTGTTCGAATCACGTCAGAGGTATTTTCCACTTTTGTGGTCTTTTTAAACATAGTGTAGTTTAAATAAATTACAGTGTTTAGTATTTATTTTTATGACAATAATACATTTATGTTTGTTATTGACGGCAAGCATCCAAACGTACTAGCTAGAGTATCGCTAACGGCACCAATACAATTCGCATAAACTTTTTTGACGTCGGAGATATATCCAAAAAGTATTCTTACATCTGCAAATAAAATAATTTTAATTTCATAATTATTTCAAACAACACAACCTGTTCCCGCAGGATCATAAAGTAAAGAAGGTAACTAGCAAAGAAGGGATTTAATATAAATAAACAGTAATGCGTGGTGTCAGTTCAGTTTTCCTTTTTAGTGTGTCGAGCTGGCTCGCTGATTCCCCCCGACCCCCGCACCCGCGGGCTCCGACGACCGGTTATGTGAGTCGTAGGCGCGAACATCCTCCGGGCCCTTGAAGGCTCAGCTTTCAAAGTAACTATGATGATGTGAGAGGACAGATCTTGCAGAGAGCCCGTCTTTTGGTTCCCTTGCTGGTAAGAATATCTGCGACTCTAGGCACTCCATCGTCGCCTGGGTATAATTTGGTCACGCGCCCCATGCGCCAGAAAAGAGGTGGTAGATTTTCTTCTTTCACCAGGACAAGCTCGCCTAACTGTAAGTCTGTATATCGTGTACGCCATTTTGAACGTTGTTGCAGCTCCGATATATATTCTTGTTGCCAGCGTCTCCAGAAATGCTGTTTGGCTTGCTCTATTCTTTGGAATCGGTCCAGTCGATTTGGGTTTGCGTCTTCTAAAAGTGGTGCTGGTAATGACATTAGTGGACGGCCGATAAGGAAGTGCCCTGGCGTGAGTGAAGAAAAATCATCCGGTGATGAGGATAGAGGACATAGAGGTCGACTGTTAAGGATGGCTTCAACCTGAGCAAACAGCGAAGACAGCTCCTCATATGTCAAATGCGTGTTTCCGAGAATACGTTTGATATGGAATTTTGCCGACTTGATACCTGCCTCTACATAACCGTTGAAGTTACAAGCGTAAGCCGGGGAAAATTTAAATGTAATGTGTTGATCAGCTGCAAAGTCTGTGATAGAGTTCTTATTGAGCTTAAGGAATTCGTTGATATCTTTAGCAGCAGCTACAAAGTTGCGTCCGTTATCGCAAAACAACTCGTAAGGCTTTCCTCTCCGAGATATGAATCTGCGCAGCGACAAAATGAAGGAATCCTTTGACAGCTCACTTACAGCTTCTAAGTGAACACATTTAAACCTTAAACATATAAAAAGACACAGGTAGCATTTGCTAATCTTACAGCCTCTGCCACGACGATCTGTGATCATGAACGGCCCCGCGAAGTCAACAGAACAGGCAGAAAATGGGAAATCTGGATTCAAACGTTCAGGTGGTAGGTTACCCATGATATTACGAAGAGTTTGACCACTAGCGCGTCTACATGTAATGCAACCACGCGCCGTACGTTGTGCCAAGTCTCTGCCACCTATAGGCCATATAGTTTCTCTGACTGATGCGAGCAGGAGCTGAGGCCCTGCATGTAAGAGGCGACTGTGTTCCTGTGTGAAGATGAGTTTCGTGAATGGGTGTTTAGAGCTTAGTAATAAAGGATGCTTTTTATTGTAGTCGTAGTCGGATTGACTAAGCCTCCCCCCCACTCTCAAGAGACCTTTAGAGTCAACAAACGGAGATAATGAAAGAATGTGACATTTTGGACTCAATTTGTTTTGTCCTCTGAGTAACTTAAGTTCTTTAGAGAACGTTTCTTCTTGGGAAATCTTTACCAAAGTGAGAAAAGCTTTCTCAAGCTCGTTATTTGACAGAGGACCTGTCAGCTTGTTGTTTTTGTTTTGGCAGTTGTATATGAAGCGATAAATGAAGGCAACTGCTCGTTGTAAAGTTGTAAGTCTAGAATATTTTTCAAATTGTATTAAAACACAAGAAGATTCTACGTTTTCGATTGTGGTGGAGTGTACTTTAAATTCAGGTAAGTCTCTAGGGATGTCTCTGTGTAGAGTAGGCCAATTTGATTCAGACTCTACAAGAAATTGAGGTCCATGCCACCATAGCTGTGCTTTCTGAACGTGCTGAGGATCTACGCCTCGAGATGCAAGGTCTGCTGGGTTATGCGAAGTTGGAACATAACGCCAGGACCGAAAATCTGTAATATCTTTGATAGCAGCTATTCTATTGGCCACAAAAACCTTTAATTTAGAATTATCGGAATTTAGCCATGCGAGAACGACGCTAGAGTCGGTCCAAAATATAGAGCGAGTAATGTGCTTCCTCAAGGCAGCTCGGACTGCATATTCTAACCGAGCTGCTAGAAGAGCACCGCAAAGTTCTAAGCGCGGTATTGTTGTAGGCTTTGTTGGAGCGACTCTGGTTTTAGAACAGAGTAGGTGTATAGAGGGCTCACTTGCTTCATAAAAGGACTTTACATACACACAGGCCCCGTAAGCAAGCTGAGATGCATCGCAGAAGCAATTCAGCTCTATGTTGCATGGAGAGTCGTATGAAATTCTCCTCGGGATATTTAGAGAGCTTATAGCGTGTACGTTGTTAACGAAACGAGACCAAGAACGTTGAATCTCTACAGGTACTTGTTCGTCCCAGCCTACCTCAGCCTGCCACAATTTTTGCATGAGGATTTTTGGTTTGATTGTACATAGACTGAGCAAGCCAAGAGGATCGAAAATTTTGAATGTGGTTGAGAGAATTTAACGTTTAGTTGCCTTTTCAGTGGAATTGTTGTTCACGTCAATGGTGAAATGCAATAAATCCACATTTGGATTCCATCCTAGGCCAAGCGTTTGAAAGGATTGACTCAAAACCAAATTATCTTGAGTGTTGATATTCGTAGTTTGTGAATTGAGGAGTGCTTGTGAGTTAGACCTGAATTTACGCAAGTTGAAACATCCATACTTGAGAGATTTTGATACAGATTGCTGTATGGATAGAAGTTCTGACTCTGAGTCAGCTCCAGTAAGACAGTCATCGCAATAAAAGTCATTCTGTATGATTGTTTTAATACTCGGATCATTGCATTCTTCACCAAGCTGCCACAAGCATCTAGCAGCTAGAAAACTAGCGCTGGCAAAACCATAGGTAACAGTGTGTAAAATTAGTGAACGGATAGGCAGGTTTTCACTTTCGCGCCATAAAATAACTTGTAGCTCGCGATCGAGCTCGTTTAGAATAATTTGCCTGTATTGTTTTTCTATGTCACCCGATAGCACGTATTTGTGATTTCGAAAACGCAGCAAGATGTTGAATAGGGAATCTTGGATGTTCGGGCCAATCATCTGCAAATTATTGACAGAGTACCCCGAAGAAGTGGGGGCAGAGGCGTCAAACACGACGCGACATTTTGAAGACTCACTGTTTTCTTTTAACACAGCATGATGAGGAAGATAGTTGGGCCTTGTTAGTGATTTAGCCTCGGACAGATGTCCCAGCTCTTCGTATTCGTTTATGAACTGGGTATATTGTTCTTTAAGAGGGGGCTGCCGTTCAAAACGTTTTTCTAAGCTAAGAAAGCGTTTTTTTGCTATGTAGAAGGAGTCTCCCAGACAATCAGCTGTGCCCTTTAGGGGGAGCCTTACACAGAACCTACCATCTTCAAGACGAGTAGTATTTTGTATGAAATGTTGTTCACATTCATTTTGACTGGAGCTTTCTGAGCTTTCACAAGATGGGAAGCTTTCAAGCTCCCAGAATTTAGTAAGTTGGTGATCAATTTTTTCAGTCATAGTGAAATTGCAATGTATAGATTTCATATCTGCGTTTGATTTGAGATTGTTTGAGATAGAACCAGCAATGATCCACCCTAGCTTAGAATCTTGCAGAATAGGCTGTTTTTTGCCAAGCGAAAACTGCTCTGGGCCTATAAGCTCCCAAAATATGTCTGCTCCCAGCAACACGTCAATCTGAGATGGCTGGTTAAAAGTTGGATCAGCTAAGGTTAAAGATGAAGGTAGCTTAAGATGCTTTATATCAACATATCGCTTGGGCAGTTGATCTGTAATTTGTGGCAGTACTAAAAATTGAAGATTAGTAGTAAATGATGTATTCATTGACCTTATTTGAGCATAGCAACGCTCGGGGGCTACTTTTAGAGAAGTATTGCCTATTCCTAAGATGCTAGTTGCATTGAGTTGCTCAGAAGGTAGCTCCAAGCGACGCTTTAAACTGCTGCTCATAAAAGAAGACTGGCTAGCACAGTCCAGAAGGGCCTTAACGGTTTCTATTTTATTATTATTGGGATTGATGATCTCTATTAATGCAGTAGATAATAGCACCTCATTAGTAGAAATTACTGACATAGAAACAGAAGAGTTGGAGCCATTATTATTAATGTTGTTGGTTTCTGTGTTAGAAGTTAAAGGTGAGGAAGATGAGTCAACTTGTTTGTGTAGTAGTGTGTCGTGTCGCCCCTTACATACACGACAACCTCCAAGCCTGCATCGACGCGTATCATGGTCGGATCTCAAGCAGTTGTGGCACAGGTTCAGCTTGTTGACCTGCGCCCATCTGTGATCCTCGTCAAGAGACTTGAGTACGTTGCATTCATGCGCGCGATGCTTGCCTTGGCAAAAGACGCACGGGCGAGGGTTGGATTGTTGAGCTGAAATCATGAACGATTTGGTAAATTTAATTGGTTTTGATCCACTTGCTTGTTTATTTGTTTGCACAACGGGCACAGATGATTGTTTGTCCCTTTTGGACCTATAAACAGACTCTAAGACGTCAGCTCGATTGTTGAGAAACTTTTTGAAGTTCTCTAAGTTTGGTAACTCGTCGAGATCATTACGATACTCTTCCCATTTTATACCTGTGACTTGATCAAGTTTTGTTGTCATTATATGTATGATAACTGTGTCCCAGTATTCAGTGGGCTGTCCAAGGTTCTTAAGTGCTCTTAGGTTTTTTGTTACATGATCACTTAGAAACCTCAGAGCCTTATCAGATTCACGTTGGAGGGGCTCGGTACTGAAAAGAGAATTTAGGTGATTGTTGATAAGCTGACGCTTATTATTATATCTGTTACATAATAGACTCCAGGCTTCAGAATAGTTGGCTTCAGAGACCTCTAAATTTGATATAACGCGCGCTGCCTCGCCCTCCAGATATGAATTTAAGTAATGAAACTTATGAATTGATTTTATTCTATCATTTTTATGAATTAGGGATTCGAATGTATCGCGGAACTCCATCCATTTGTAGTAAGCACCATCATACTTGGATATTTTTATTAACGGTAGCTGAAAGCCCATTGAATTGTCATGTCGATCATGCTGACAGGCATGCTGAATGATAGATTCATTTAAGCCAAGCTTGGACCTAGAAGCTTCGTCAAGCTTATCTTGGGCAGCCGCTATATTCGAGTACAAAGAATGCTCAATATTATCCCGTTCTGCGAGCTCAGTGTCTAGACAATGCGAATTAAGAACCTCTATCTCAGATTGCAACTCATCAAACCTTTTGTATAAATCTTTCATTTTATTTAATTTCAAAGATAACTCGTTAAATGTTATTGAAGAAAGTGATTCATCTTCTTCAAGTGTGCTTAAGTAATTAGCGAATTTAGTTATTTGACCTTTTATAGAACTACGCCTTGCCTTAAGATCGGCTAGTGTAGTATTTGTAAGAACTGGAGAAGAAGAGGTTTGTTTATCTGTCGCGCTTGTTCCGTTAGTCATTTTGTAATAAACTTTCCTTTAAAACAACAATACAATACTGAATTCCAACAATGTATTTAGGTCAATAAACAACACGACTAAAGATGAATCACGCAAAAAATAACTGCCGCAAATAAGTGATAAGAAATATGGCTTACGCTTTTTTTGTTTGTCACAAAGTTGAACAGGTTGTAAACAAAGAGACACCCAGCCGCGGCGGCAGAGTTCGGTCCAAAACCGGACGATGCAGCTAGTGAACGCTGGAATGCACAAAATTATTTTGCTAAATATTATGTTATGTTATAAATTAGATGGATTGAATTCCTGTTGTATTTTTTAGCATATATGGTATTGCGTTTATTACATAGTAATGATGCGTAGGCAGAAAATATATATGTAGTTTGGTCGGAATGTTTGAATAAGCTGGCTAAACGTAGCGGCTAGGCATATAGATAATTATGTCGGCGAAAGAATGCAAGTTGGTATTTAGGTAGGTAAGTATATGTACACAACTATATGATTCAACTGTCAAAGAAAGAAAGCATGAAAAAATGCAATTGTGCGATAGATAAGTTGACTGGTTGGTAATAAGTAGGTAGATGCAATTGTGCGATAGATAAGTTGACTGGTTGGTAATAAGTAGGTAGATAAATTGATGTTGTACCTATTTATATATAGAAGGGCCAGAGGAAGCACTGTGCTCAGGCATGCAGTGGCTGGCTAAAAGAAATAGGATTAGGACACGCAATTGACACAAGAAAAGACACCCCCGCTATCGGCACAAATTAATAGGTATGTAATAAAATAAAGGACTGGGCTCACGGCACGTTCCTTAGTACGATGAGGATGAAGCGCAGGCAAAATGAAGCTTTGTATCACCGTCACACACCACTCACAAACCGCCACTAGGTATCCATCCACTGCATATCCTTTATGACGTTGTTGATTTTCGTCATCTATCTTTGCACGAAGATATTCCGAAGGTCGACTTCGCTGGACAATCCGACGAGTAACGTTTTTCGTGATTAATCTTCGTTGGCACTTGAACGCTTCTTGCTGTGGTTTGCGTTAAAGATGGCGGTGAACAAAGGTGCGCCTACGCCGACAAATTGATGCGTAATTTCTTCTAAAATCTTCTGGAGCGAGAGGTGAGCGACTCGGTCCTTTCACGGTCGCCAGTTTATGTTCCCGCAGGATCATAAAGTAAAGAAGGTAACTAGCAAAGAAGGGATTTAATATAAATAAACAGTAATGCGTGGTGTCAGTTCAGTTTTCCTTTTTAGTGTGTCGAGCTGGCTCGCTGATTCCCCCCGACCCCCGCACCCGCGGGCTCCGACGACCGGTTATGTGAGTCGTAGGCGCGAACACAACCCATTGAAACGTCTTTCGTTTTTTATAACCAAGTACATAAATTTAAGAAGCCGTCAGTTAAACACGTGACGTAATCTTTGAGAATTTTTTTCCCCCGACCGCCTTAGTGAACTCTTGTTGACCCCCCACCACATTACCCATATAACGTGTAATTTTTCTAGAAATTTTTTGTAATTTTTAAGGCATTATCAATCAAACAACAATAATTTATTGATATGAGCCGTTTGTTTACATCAACAATAATTTGTGTTGTTAATGTGAAAATGACACATTTATTTATTTTCAATGCAAGTGCTCGTAAAGGCCCACTTTTTATGCATCAAAACCGAACAGAAAGTCGATTATTTTGCCTTATATTTTTTTTATTTATTTACAATGGTTGGCTAACCTGCAGCCCATAGAATACATTTACCAGGAGCTGCAGCCTTTCCTGTGTACCATGTTATACTTTTTTTTCCACTGTTTAACGGCTCTGGATACAGTCCTTTTGAGAAAATCATAATTTATAGTTCGCAAGATTGTATTTGTTTTATTTCCTCACACTATGCATTGAAAAACGTAGTATGATACACGGGCGTAAGAGCAATAAATTACTCGCTACACTCGTGTTTTAAATCGTCCTCGTAATTTATTCCTTTTCGCCCTTGTAGCATAAACTACTACTATTTACACATTACAGCTATTATTACAGGTAATCCTAATACAATAGAGTTGAAGTCAACTAACTTAATTTAACGTAAACATAAACAACCTAAATAACAACAAATACATAAATTATTTAGTAACATAAGACCCACATAGCAGTCCTTGCGAACTCGCTCAGAGAACAGTGGTTAAGGACCCGGTCTCCCGAGGGCCTTCCTCAGATATAGGTATTTCTGCCCACGCACACAGCGGCCGGCGCTCGGCCGCGCGCTCACGCACACATATAAACATGCACAGTGATCTGCGACAACGTGTAACGGACAAATAATATCTATTTCCGGAACACTTTTCGGTTATTTCCTTTCACTATACAAGGTGACTTTTTGATCATCGTCCAAATTCATACTGGAGGCTTGATAAGTGATCAGTATCATGGATCAATAACAATTTTGGTGAAATTCGTAAAATGAAATTTCGACTCCCCATAGTGATTCACTCGGGACTGGAACTGAATTTCTATGGGAAGCCGACATTTCGTTTTATGAATTTCGTTTTATGAATTTCACAAAAATTGTTACTGATCCAAGATACTGATCACTTATCAAGCCTCCAGTATGAATTTGGACGATGATCAAAAAGTCACCTTGTATAGTTTCTGTATTTTAGTTATTATTTGACTACACTTCGTCATCTATATGACTTTTTTACCTTTTTAACCGACTTCATAAAAAAGGAGGTGATCGATTCGACCCGTATGTATGTAATATTGTTGTAATTGCACAATACTTGTAAAATTATGTTAGTCATATAACCGAAACCGACTTCATCAAAAGGGAGGTGATCGATTCGACCCGTATGTATGTAACATTGTTGGAATTGCACAATACTTGTATAATTATGTTAGTCATATCATCTCATACAATTATCATTGTGGTCATATTAATAGTAGACATAGGTTTCACAATATTCGCTGTTTTTAGGGTTCCGTAGTACCTAAAAGGTACAAAAGGAACCTTTATGGTGAGACTCCGTTATCCGTCCGTATGTCACAGCCTCATAACATTAGCAACGTTAAAGATATAGCCTTGAAATTTAGCACAAAAATAGCATTAATTTGCCCACATACCACGGTGTAAATTTTTTTTTTTTAATTTCAAATTTTTGGAAATATTTCCGTTACAACAGAGAGAAAAATAAAAAAAAATAAAGCGGTTGAGAAATTCACATAAAAAAAACTAAATAAAATTTTCTGTTCCCAAAACTGTCGAATTACGCAACCCTAGGTACGCGAGTCTGACTCGCACTTGACTGGTTTTTTTAATAGCCAAAAGGAATTTACTGCACCTGAATCATAACTAAAAAGTGTCCATCAAGGAATAAGTAAATTAAACGATAACATAGTAAAGAAACAGACATTTATTACTATTTTTATATTATAATGAACCTTCATAATAAAACATGGTAATCTTGACCTACCAAACCTCTCAATCTCTACTTGTACACGGATCTAATTCATTCAAAGTGCGTTTCATTTTCTCTTTCTTCTCTTCCATTGCTTGAATAATATAAGGCGGGTCTCGTACAGGCATGCACCGAGAATTCCGCGGATCGACCAGTTCTGGAAGCAAGCAATCGTTATAAAATGAAACCAATTTTGGTTCCATTCTTGTCTTCCAAAACTGGTCGTCACGATTGATTTTGTAGACTTTCATTGGTAAGGCTGCACCAAACCAGATACCAAGCATGCAAACGTCTTTTTGCGTTATATTCAACTGGCCCTGGATTTGAAAATACCACTGGTGATTGGCATTAATTATGTGCTCTTTAGAAGCGGAGTCCAACTTCCAAAACGGATGTTTTTTCATGGCATCTGCCAACGAAAAATTTTCCAAAGATGATGGACATTTGATCTCTACAATGCCGTCCGCATATTTGCCGTCTGGTGTGGTGCCTTTTGGTCCCAGTTTGCTCAATGTTTGTAACGTCGCCAAGAATTTTTCTGAAAAAAAAAAGGTTTGATAAGTCTGGCAGACATCTTGGATCACAAAATATACTTAATTCATGTCCTGAGCAATCCCAAAAATCTCAAAATGGACTCGTAAAACGTTAAATTGTGAAAATGGTGTGCCGGCCATCTTGGATTAAAAAAATATATCTATGATAAATATATAATGATGGAATGTATTATGAATATTTCATGCTTCCGACTGCATTTGTGAACCCTGTCAACCATTATCATTTAAAACCAAAAAAATATTTAATTTTTCAACTTGTACAAAATATTTATCTTTTCACTTCATTTATTAAATAAGTTTGAAAATTTTAAGTTAACAATTTTTACGCAGTTGGGTTTTTTGTTTTTTTAATATTTTTTTATTTATTTATTTTTGTTCTCAAAGCCTTTTATTTTGATACCCCACTCGATAGGTTCTGAGGAAAAAAACTTGAAAACACATAATATGGCGCCAAAAATCTGGCTCTTTTTTTTATATACTCGTATATTTACCCTATGTCACTCTCACAGCTAAGAGACACCTCTCAAGCTAAATCCATCAAGCCGTTTAGGCTACAGAGCGTGCCAAAGAATTATACATACATACATACATACACATACGCGGCGGCGGCTTTTTTGAGAAAAGCCAGCAGATGTCGTGTCGGCGGGATACAAAGGTGACACTAAAGTTCGCTTGGCGAACGGACTTTACAATTGCGCGCCGCCAGCCCGTGTACAGTGGAGACCGCATCAAGTTAGACCCATTGGACTTTGTACCTATCTTATATTCTTGTCTGTAGGGGCTAATGTCGTACTGCAAGTGTAAATCTTGATGTGGTCTCCACTGTACCTATAGTCGAGCTATCCATATTATATAAACCATTATGTCAAAGGATTGTGAGAATACTGTAGACAGAAGTCGCTCGTTCCAGTCGAGTTTGCCGTTAGTTCTTACCTCTTTGGCCTATTTTTCCAATGAACCATCTTCTTCGATCGCGCGTTATACGCCGATTGCAGTTTTCGTTTTCCCATTTTACCTATAAACAAAACAAAATAAACACCTAGTATAATATAAATACCTATTGGGCAACGACTCCAAGCTGAATTAGATATTTGAGTTATTTCGGTGTTTTGGTGAAGTCGGTTTTAGTTTTTATTTTCCATAAAATAAAACCGCAGCTGTTTGTATTTGCATGCAAAACTTCACACCGGAGCAGATTGCGGTGCAGTGTGAATAAAGCCTAAAAAATATTTCAAAGGTAGGTACTTACTCTCCACAAATCACACCAACTGTCAGTCGAAGAAAACAATACAACCACCACTGTGCTGTCACCGCTCGTACGTATACATCGAGCTTTGCTCAAGCAAACGGACGTGCACTCACTTTGAACGTAAGCGATAGACTGAAATTGGAAGGCGCATTCGGTGCCCTTTGAACGAACGTTCAATTCGATGCTGCCCTCCATAGTGATTTGTATAGGGAAATTGCACGCAAAAGTTGGTTATGTTTGATGGATAAATACACCAAGTAATAATTTTTGTTTGGCAAAAATAAGTTAATCTCACCATTCTGTACACTTATAGAATTAAATGAGACTTGAGGATAATTCATGATTTATATAAAAACGGCTCACCTCAATACGTGTTATGATCGGGAAAGCCGACCAGTTTCAGCAGATTTAGACTGCCTTCATCTGGGCGAGTAAAGACGTTTACGCGACGACGTTACGCCTCACACTGGGTGTGAGGCGTAACGTCGTCGCGTAAACGTCTTTACTCGCCCAGATGAAGGCAGTCTAAATCTGCTGAAACTGGTCGGCTTTCCCGATCATAACACGTATTGAGGTGAGCCGTTTTTATATAAATTCTGTACACTTTTAACTTACGGGAGCCTGAATTTCAGTTTCCAAAATTATCTGAGAAATCGCCAATGAGAAGAACGCGAAGAGCAGTTTTACGTGATTTTCAGCAAGTTTAGATTTTTTTTTCTAGCTTGCTATGAATTCTATGCAAAAATCAAATTAATTAGGTTGTAATACAACTCTTCGACAACTTGTGTGATTATTTATTTCTCATTAAACAAATATTTTCTGTCATGAATCAGCAATACGGTGGGGCATGTTTAGGTGGCATGGACCCTTAAGGTCAATATGATCAACTGAATCACAAAATATCACGTGAAATTTGTTCAGACCCATCTCTCTTAGCCCTAAGTGACCCCTGAAGACACGTCCCCCTTCCCATATTAGCGTCACGTAATTTATGACGGTCCCTGAAAATAGTAGGGTCTACCTGCGCATGTCTGTCGGAGTGCGGCGCCAGTGTCCGGATGAGGGCGGCGAGCGCGGCGTGCTGCCTGCTGCCCGCGGCGCCACCCAGCTCGCACGCGCATGCGCGCAGCACCCACGACCGCGCCGATACCGTCGCGGGAGACGCCGTCTGCTCACAACAAAACACCACGGGGTTGTACAGCAGTTTAAACTGTCTATTTGTTAACGATTTTAGCCGCCATGGTACCGCAGTAAGAACTACCAATAGGTAGCCGTTATGGTGGTATCTACACGCGACACGTACACACGCGCAATCAAATCACCATCATCTGTGTGAAAACATCACATCTCACATCTTTAAAGTGCATATGAAGTTAAACCTTCTAAAAAAACAAATAAACGCCGCTTTAAAAAAAAAGAAAGAAATGTCCTTGTTCACTGTATAACATGTGTAACTCTTAATCAATGTTGTATTATATATAAGTTTTCTTTTTCTTATACATGTTGTCAAATTTTATCTTATATGTTATATATGTATGTTATTAAGTTTAATTCAATATCTTATTTTTTATAATGCATGCTATTCTTTTTTAATTATATTTTTGTCTTGTAATCCAACTACCTGCAGTTGTGTCTAAATCTGCGAGATCAAGGACAGGCTGCACTCGACGAGTTCTTTATACTAAAGACGAACTAACTATACAACTATACATTTGGATGCTCTGATTTTTTAAATTAGCTTAGAAGTAAAACCTAACAACCTAACAAAGATAATAAGTTTTATTTTGTCTCTTTTACCCTGGCATACAGTAGTGAAGTGGTTTTATCAATATGATTTTTGTAGATCAGCTAAAGTTAAAGTAAGCGAACCCACCTCGAGGTTGACTCTAGCCTTGACGTGTCGACTCAGGAAGTAGTCCCTAGAGCGCAGGAACCGGAGCGCGGGGGGGGAAGTGGCGGCGCGTGCGCACAGTAGGTACACCAGGCGGTAGCTGCTCTCTACCAGATCTGACGCTTGTCTGTCAATGGAAACAACCACAAATTAGAAAATTAAAACATAATTTCTCCGAAAATTACTATCTGGTTAGACCGCCTCTGTATTCTTGTGATTCGAACGTCTGTTAATCCCATTTGTGTCCGTTTTGCATATCTGTGTCCGAAGTACGGCGATAGGGCTCACCGCACATTACACGTAATAATGATCGGTGAAATGTCGTGACTGTGCGAGTACGGAGTGAAGGGGAGTCACAGTCCATACTCGGGAACATCACTGACAACCTCTCGGGGATACATGTCGTGACGGACGATGCATTTTTAGGGTTCCGTACCCAAACGGTAACCAACGGGACCCTATTACTAAGACTCCGCTGTCCGTCTGTCTGTCTGTCCGTCTGTCAGCAGACTGTATCTCATGAACCGTGATAGTTAGACAGTTGAAATTTTCACAGATGATGTATTTCTGTTGCCGCTATAACAACAAATACAAGAAAAAAGAAAAAAAATTTAAGGGGGCTCCCATACAACAGACATGTTTTTTTTAATAGTACAGAACCCTTCGTGCGCGGGTCCGACTCGCACTTGGCCGGTTTTTACACCATTTCACTACAGTGTGGCATATTGCATGTGTAGTTAACCGACGACCAATTAAAGACTGACTTGCAAATGCCATGTTTTTTTTTTTATATTATGATCATTGATTAATGAAGAGGCGATCATGAGAGAATTCGTGAAAAAAAATGTTGGTGGCATGAAATGTCAAAGAATGGATAAGATTGAGACTCTAGTATAGCTAGAAAGTCGTTGACCTGTCAGCGTGGTCGGCGCCGGCGACGTGTTGGTCCAGCAAGTCCAGTACGGAGTGCAGACAGGTGCGAGGGAATCCCGCCGCGCCCGGCTCGTTCAGCTGACTGCGGCTCACCTGACATATAAATATAGATATACACCAACATGTTACGGGTTTTTCCTCGAGGACCCCGATCCTTTAGGCCCCCGTCCTTTAGGCCCCCGTCCTTTAGGCCCCCGTCCTTTAGGCCCCCGTCCTTTAGGCCCCCGTCCTTTAGGCCCCCGTCCTTTAGGCCCCCGTCCTTTAGGACCCCGATCCTTGAGAACCCCGATAAATTTGAAAAAATGCCAATGTCGCTTAAAGTATAATCGCCAACAAAAGTGTTAAACTAACAAAATGAATAATCAGCAGTTGCTAATAAAGTGGCTCTTATTTCAGCGCCTTTAGGTCCATAATACAGCTTTTAAATCACGCGTACTTTTTACTTTATTTAACTGCACATCTGGCAGCGCCGGCTCTATTGTTTCATTATAACTAGTTAGTGGCCAGGTAGAATTTTTATCAATGGTTCCACTTTTCTGGGTCGTCATTAGTATTTCTAGGGATCTAAAATATGGAATAACATAAAATTATATCAGCTTAACTCTAAACTAGGTTGCATTAACCAAACTAACACATTATTTAATTAATGTACTTTGAAGCACTTTTTGTATCGATGGTACACCAGCATGATAATAGCAAAATTAAACAAAAAAAAGATAATCAAATTTATCGGGGTTCTCAAGGACCGGGGTCCTAAAGGACGGGTGTCTCGAGGACTGGGGTCCTCAAGTATGAACCCCATGTTACAATGTTACAGTCTAGCTATCGAAATATGGGACTCGAGTTTACTTTAATTATTTTTATATAACTCTTAATTTTCGTTGCTCAATGCGTTTTTATTATTTTTTTTATTTTAACTTTTATTAAAATTAATTATAAAATAGTATGTTACTGTAGGATAAGTCTGTGACCCTGCGATACACGAATATGTAGGTTAGGGGGCAGGGAACTTATTTTAAGTACCTTTTATTTTTGGTTATGAACAAATAAAGTTATGATTAAAATTCATTGAAAAAGGCGTTACTTTGCAGAAGTCCATAATGAATTTGTGGATATATTAATAATATGCAATATTCCGCTAAACACTCTTACCATGCTATTCAAAATGCAGACTCAAGCACCGCCCGCCCTCCCGCATAAAACATGCACAAGCAAAGCAAGCAGTACGAGCACAAAATAAAGCGATTTCAAGATTCAAAAAGCGTTTTTGAGAAATTTAAAGTGATCGGATCTATCAGTTAGTTAGGCCTTGGTCTAACCAACACCGTCTGGTACAGAATGTACACTGACAAAAGCTGTTGGTCGAACTGTCCAGTAGTCAGCGGTTGTATCTTAGTTCACGTCACTCGGAGAGGGTCCTCTCATGCGTACTCTAGAGATATGACTACTCTACTCACGTCCTCAGAGAGCTGGTATCCCAGCAGGAAGTGAGCGAAGTTGGGTGCGGCGTTGGGCAGCGTCTGATGGAGGATGGTGAGCACTCCTTCCTTGGCTTGCTTCAGAGCCTCCGCAGCTGTGTCGGACCACTCCTCCGCTTCGAGGCACTCCACGAAACCGTGTCTGTTATATTATTGTTACGTTTATTATACTCGTTTATGAAATATGAAATGAAATATATTTATTTATGTAATGTAGGACATGTAGGTATAACAGATACACTTATTACAGCGGGTCTACCGCGTTATTCTGATTTGTACCAACTTCAAGCAAATGCATGCGAAATTCAACGCGTGCAAAAGGGATGGCATGTTAGGCGGGCGTCGTCGCACGCACGTCAAATTTCAATCTCAAGTTGATGTTGATGAAAATCAGAATTACGCGGTAGACCCGCAGGTCAGTTTTTATGTAATATAAGTAATTAAATAATCTATGTGTTTGTGTATAGGTAATAGTTTTATGTCATAAATAATAATATGGGGAAATATGCAGGGAAATAATATACAAGGTGACTTTTTGATCATCGTCCAAATTCATACTGGAGGTTTGATAAGTGATCAGTATCTTGGATCAGTAACAATTTTTGAGAAATTCGTTAAATGAAATTTCGGCTTCCCATAGAAATTCAGTTCCAGTACCGAGTGAATCACTATGGGGAGTCGAAATTTCATTTTACGAATTTCACCAAAATTGTTATTGATCCATGATACTGATCACTTACCAAGCCACCAGTATGAATTTGGACGATGATCAAAAAGTCACCTTGTATAAAACAAATATACATATATTATAATATATAAATTGAACTATTGATCGATAGAACAGTATTAATTAAAACGTTCGCATAAACACTTTAAAGCAAGATATATTTCGAGCCTCAGATGCTTGACAATAATTAAATTGAATGTGTGTAATTATATACTTCGGATTAAGAGTGGGAGGAGCAACAAAAGGGCTTCCCCTCTGGCTTCTCAACACGTTTTCATATCAAACAAAAAAAAAATCAAATAGTTTATTTGCAAAGTAGGTATAGATATATACACTTTTTACACGTCAAATTTAATCTAATAAAAAAATATATGTAATAAAATAATAAATGTATATTAACTAAGTTAAAGGTTTATTTAATTTATGTAGCAATATATATACGATTAAAATTATAGGTAAAATATACATTATACAAGGTAAAATCCAATCTACCGCCCGAACCCATACCGGAGACCCGGCCAGGGACCAGGAACAAGGTTCAATGATCACCAACCGAGCCCCCAGCACGAATCCAAGCGGCCGACCAAATCCCATCCTATATAATACATACTAATAGGTTACATATATAAATACATGCCTACCTCCGCCCATTCGATTAGTCTTGCTAAGAAGAAGGGCAAGAAACTTAGCAAGATCATGTCTTTTTTTTTCAACATAAAACTTATACTATACAATATATGACTTATATCTACTTTAACCAAGGGATAGCCCATGCAACAAATGTTTGTTTGCTACCAAGACGAACATAGAAATATCTAATTCAGTACTGTATCTTTTACTATGATCATGTTTTAAATAGCTCAAGCTAACTAGTTCAAGTTTTTCATAGGTGTTATAATCTGGTAAAAACATTCAAGTGCTATTTTTGTATACTGTTAACTAATTTTGTTATTATTAAGTTAACAATGTAAAAAAATGTTATTACCTCAATAAAGAATTCTGAAAATCAAAAAAAAATCAACCAAGGGATAAGAAAATACAAGACAGCAGGAATTCAGGTTAATGAAAAAAAGAAAAACATATATATCTTTGTCTACCTGTCTCATATAGTCTTTTTCCTTTTACAGTCTGTAAACACCAATTGTTTCCTCTATGCAAGCGGTAGCTTAGTTGGTAGAAAGCCAGTCTCTCAATATTGAAACCGATTCGAATTATGTCGGTCGAGCCATTGGGTTTTTTGGAATTTAGGTGCTCAGTATTTATGTATGAACCTGTACAAGCCGTATGATGAATCCATACACTAGTAAAGCTGAGTTGCTAAATGCTAAGGGTTGCTACTAAGGGATGGTGACTCCGAAGAGAGCTAAGAACCAAACCCAACGAGAGAAACTACTTTGTATTAATATCGTTTTCACCAAACTGCTACATACAAAGTGCAAGCTGACAAATTGTATTAATTAGGTAAATTTACATGTATCAGTAAAATGCATAAGGGTGCGTTAGCTCGTACAATTTATTTAGTTACTACTTGCTGGGTTAAGGAAAACACTGCGAGGTAAACCTACTGCCTTAAATAACGTGTATTTGGGCCTTAAATATAGTGATAATGCTGGAGCGTGTCTTAAATCGTCGGTGAAAGGCCCTGATGACGATTTTTGCTTATTTTATTTCCTCTGGGTCTAGATTCCAACCGACCAACCTTATTTCAGCGGCCGTAACCCTATTAGCGGCTGAAGCGGCTAGAATGTGGCGCGCAGCCGCCGCGTTCTTCGTAGCTCGCACCAGCAGCGCCACAGCCTTGGCAGCGGCTAGCGGCCGCATCGCTGTGTGGGGCAACACGCGACAAGCCGCTAGCAGTGGGCAGTCGTCAGGGGAACCGGACGCACCTGACAAACAAGTAACTTAATTTAGTTCTAAAGATTGCTGATATGGGAGGGTAGTTGCAGGCAGTTGTGTAGTATCAGTTATTGGTCCGTTAACGACTTCCGTAGATTTTGCGGAAGTCCCTGGACATACTGATTAACGCCACGGCTGATTTCACTCTCCCACTTTCTGATCAAGCGCCTTCATCCAAGTACCGTAGTCAAGGTGCGAAAGAGCTAGCATGACGGAAACAGATGTTGATGTGGGACGTCTGCCGGGGACAGACGGATGGTTGGTTATCGTAGTTCTTTTATCCCAAGGGTTCTTAAATCTTCCACTTCTCTTAAATCTGTGTACTTAACACGTTGATGGACAGTACCGCCTACATGCGTCACGGCGAATTCCGGAATACGACAGTACGCCTGTCGACGATCGATTTTTCGTTCGCATAAATACAGTACGTCTCACGGCGATCGTTTCTCCTTACTGGTACAAGGGACAGCATAAGTATAGTCACCCCAGAAGTGATTTGAATGGACCTACTGTCACAACAAAAGTTCTTAAAGTACAATAGTTTGTAATGTCATATACAATGCTGTCATATAACATAGGCATGTTGATATGTGTTGTGACAGTACGTCTATAGGCAATTTATGAAAAATTAATAGTGTCACAGCAGGGTAAACCAATGAGTTAATACTGTCCATCAACGTGTTAACCCTTTCAAAGGCAGAAGGAATATTTTTCCCACCAATTTTTTTCTACCTTAACTGATATATGTATATGTATTTTATATTTATATGGTTTTTCTTCTTATGTTTTACATACCCTTACTAATTATTGACATGGTGCCAAAATATATCGTAAATTTATTTTTCTTAAATTTATTTATTGCTTTAAAAATATAATTAAATAATTTATGACTTCAATATTTTTTGCTAAAACCTTATGCCTGTTAAAGGGTTAAGTTACTTTAGATCTATTCAGAGCTGTATCTATGATCCATGCTAGGGGTGAACGAAAAACCACAGAAGGGAGTGCCTGCGTCATCGCACACTTCAGTAACTGCAGGAAGCTGATCAGAAATTCCTCTATGTTCTCTGTATACACATATACCCACCAAGGATCAGCTTGGAGAGTCCCACAATGAGCACGGAGCGGCCCGCTTCGGCCGCCGCTTGCGTCAGCGCACGCTCTATCGCCAACGCTCGCTCTAGTAACTGCAGGGAGCTGATCAAACATTCCTCGATGTACACCTGTAACAACAATATAGAAGAATAAATCAATATATCAGCTTAGGAAATGGGCAAAGCTGGGAATCAAGTAAGGACCTCTGGACCTACGATGAAGACCAACCGCCCAGAAATTCCCCAAAAACAGAGTAACCACTCTCCCGGTAAGGCTTCTTATGACGTCATGCGGGAACACGAGTCACTTGGTGGCATGGTTTCATTATGAGGGGTTTGACAACCCATGACCGAAGCGAAAAGTTGAAGTGAAAAGATTTGTCAGTTGGGCCTTGGTCTCTGTCTAGTAGTTGTCTCTTGGGTTACCCCACTCTTGTAGGCTTGCACCCCAAAACGTTTCTATCAAATCAAATCAAAAATATTTACTTCAGACCAGTTTTGTGGATATTTAAACAACAATACAATAATTATAAGACATGATAAATACTAGACATAATAATTTTAATTTAGAACACCCAAACCTGCAGCGCTGGACATATGGTGGTACACCCAATATCTATATTATCACCATCGACTCACCTGTTGCGCCCCCCTGACAGCAAGCAGCCCCTGCGCCTCCTTCAGTACGAGCACTATGAGCCGCAGCAGCTTGTCACCGCTGTGCAGGCGCAGCGCCACTTGCAGGCCGGGGGGCGGGGACACGTCCGCCACGCCCCCAACGCCGCGTGCGGACGGGAAGTCGCTTCCCGACGGCTCGTAGCTGTCCAGCCATTTCACTAGCAGCCCCAGGCATAAGGATAGCACCTGGGACATAAAGTAGTTTATATACTAAATAATAGAATCACGGTGTACAATGTATAAGCTTTGTTTCGTTTTTCTACCAATAGATGGCAGCAATTTGGATTGTACATCGCGGTATTAAGATTTCTTCGTGTTGACCACATTTATGTAAATAAATAAAGTCTTCGATTTCGTTCCAAAAAGTATGACAGTGCAGTGGTTTTCATTTGTGTGTGTAGTGTCCTGAACATTGGTCCCTCAGAGCCTGGATATTCGTGAGTAAAGTGTGAACTAAAAACATAGTGCAATAAATGTAAAGTCCCTTTCAATAGAATCCGGCAATAATGTAAACAAGATAATTATTTGACAGTTCTCTATGATTATGGTGTTGTACCCAAAGATTTGGTTGTACCTATACTGATGTTAAAGTGGTATTTTGGTGTGGTATTTTTTGAGTTTCTAAATAATGCTTCATGGTATCTCTTACAACATACTGAGACACCTCCATAATTTCTGAAGTAATTTTATATAACTCCATTTCATTTTGGATGGGTATGTAAGAGAGGATTTTTCTAAATAATTATAAATATTCACCAGATTTTTTTTCCCTTGTGGTCAGACGAATTTTTCGTTTTTTGGCAGGCGGAGGAGTCTTCGACCCTTATGTACTGAGTTACGGCTCACTCATTATAACCTAAAAACACCACGTAATAATTTTTCACTTTATTATTATTCTTGGATTTATTCTTAGCATCTCTAAGTGATTATGTGTACATCTTTATTAGATTTTAAAGAATTAATAGTTTATAAACATTGTTACCACCTTGTTTCTTGAGAAAGAGATCCAATCGTAAGCAAAAACAAAGTCCGTGATTTCACGCAGAAGTCGTCGTTCCAAGAATAAATCCAAGCAAATCGCAAAGAAAATGTCCAAAAACCAAAATACAAAAAGCAAAGTCGTCGATAATTAGAGGAAACAGAAAAACGCACAGAACTCGGAACAATACCCACCAATGAATAAAAAATCTAAGGAAATGAAATAATTGCCAAACCCGCTCTCTAAATCAGCTGTTTGCGGCCATTACAAATTTTCATTTTGTTGGTACAAAAGCGGTGTTTGTGAGAGGTTTGTGAAGTCACAACACTAACTTTTCAAAGACAAAAAAGACTTCGATGATAAAAAAATAATATGACAGTTTTACAAACTATTGAAATTTTCGTCGTCCGATTATTTTTAATTAAAATAACTACCATAAAGAAGTTATTTGGTGTCGAAATGATTTTAAGAACAATGTATGGTTCCTTGAAATGTAAATATGATCAGGATTGATATTCAAATGTAAGTAATTACGCAGTAATCGTGTTTAAATTGGTTTGTTTACATTATTGACGGATTCTATTGAAAGGGACTTTAGTGTCAAAGACTTAGAATAATTCAGTGTTTAAAAAGACTTAGTACAATTCACGTCAAAAACACTTACTAAAATTTCTGGTTTGTAGACTTGTAAAATTTACGTTTTGTGGACTTAGAAAAGTTTTGATAAAATAAAGACTTGGAAAAATTTTCGAATTTTTCGTCTCATTGAAATGGCGAATGTAAAGATATTGTTATCACAATTAGAACTAGCACAAAATATAGAAAAACAATATTCTAATTACAAGAAATCTAAGTCTAGATACAATGTGAGCTATTTACAAACTCGATATGAATATTTAGAAAAATCTTGGGATGAGTTTATAGCACAGAACAAAGTTTTAGTACAAAACTGTTCAAAGGAAGAGAAGAGACATGATTACTTCTTGAGTGATATGTTTTCCAGGATTGAAGATACGTATTTAGATTTTAAAACATCACTGAAAGAGCAGTTAAAGTTACACGAAGAGAAAGAGTCTTCTTCTAGTGTTCCCAGTCCTCAACAACAACAGCAACAAGTTGTCGGTCACAAAACAAAGTTACCACCTATCAATTTGCCTAGATTTTCAGGAAATTATCGTGAGTGGATGCACTTTAAAGATTTATTTACATCGCTGATAGATCAAGATGCTCAACTGTCTGACATTGAAAAGCACCACTATCTGAGGTCAAGCTTAAGTGGAGAAGCCGATCAACTTCTGCGACATTTTGATATAACGGCGTTAAATTATACAAAGGCATGGGAAACACTACAGAAACGGTACAGCAACAAAAGGGTGATCGTTAACAATTTGTTGAATCGTTTTCTCAATCAGAAGAAGTTAACTACTGAATGCGCCACAGGTTTAAAGGAACTACATATTAGACACAACAAGGGAATGTCTTAATGGATTAGACAACTTAAATATCAGAACCGAACAATGGGATGCGATCGTAGTTCACATTATGGTGTCGAAACTAGACCCTGAAACTCACAAAAGTTGGGAGCATACACTAGGCGCTTCTCAAGAATTACCTACGATGAAACAATTTACAGAATATCTGGAAGGTAGATTTAGAGCAATAGAGATGATACAAACGACACAAAAGAAGGAAACACAAAAGAGAGAATTTGTTACACCAATACAAAAACCAAGAAACTTGAAGACTTTCACAACAGAAGTGGATACTGTATGCACTTACTGTAACAAACAGCATTACATTTGTCACTGCACTGACTTCACACAACTAGAGATTGAACAACGTAATGATTTCGTCAAGAACAATGGCTTATGCTTTAATTGTTTAGTCAAAGGACACTCCATTAAAAACTGCAGACAAAACACTTCCTGCAAGAAGTGCGGTCGCAAGCATCATACACTTCTGCACCGTACTGGCACAAACACAACTCCAATCTCAGCCCAGATTGCTACAACTTCTACCGAGATTATATATGATTCGCAAGACACACAAGTTGTTAGTATGAATGTTGAGACTGAGAAAAGTCAAGTTGTCCTTGCTACGGCTAAGATTGCAGTTAGAGATAAGAGAGGAGAATTTCACAACCTGCGAGCTCTGGTTGACCAAGGCTCGCAAGGAACGTTCATCACTGAATCCGTCGTTCAAACACTTGGATTGAGGAAAGAAACACTTAAAGCTACTGTCACTGGTATTGGGAACAGTCCAATTCAACTTAGATATTCCGTCACTCTTGATATTCACAACACTGGTAATAAATATGTGACACAAGTGAATGCACACGTTATCAAAAACCTGACACATTTGTTACCATCAAGAGAGACACCAAAGAGTGGTCGGAACTCACAAAACTGGAATTGTCAGATCCTGATTTTTCCAAGCCTAGCTCGATCGATGTATTGTTAGGCGCAGAAGTATACGCTGCTATTATACTCGATGGATTACACAAACACAATTCACTGATTGCCCAGAATTCACTATTGGGATGGCTGGTATCCGGTACTGCCTCCAAAACACACGATGATCTACTTACACACAATATTATAGTAGCCAACACGTTAGTAGAAGTAGATCAACTACTGAGAAAGTTCTGGGAGACTGAAGAATACGCACCACAAGATAAACCCATGACCAAGTTAGACCAGCAATGTGAAGAACACTACCGTGACACACACACGAGAAATGAAGATGGTCGGTACGTAGTACGCCTTCCATTTAAGAATACTGAAAATTTTGGAAATTCACACCAACTGGCAATAAATCGATTGTTACACATGGAGAAAAGATTCGCACATAAGCCCAATTTTCGAAAGGATTATACAGATTTTATTGATGAATATCAAGAACTTGACCACATGGAGGATGTAGATCCTACTGAAGAGACCAAGCACAAGGTTTATCATCTTCCTCATCATGCTGTGATTAGAGAGTCCAGCGCAACAACCAAGTTGAGAGTCGTATTCGACGGAACTGCGAAGCCTCCAGATGGTTCAGCACTCAACGAGGAATTGTTGGTTGGACCACCTTTACAACAGGATATCAGAGATTTGATAGTACGCTGGAGACAACACAAATACTGTCTTGTAGCAGACATCAAAAAGATGTTTAGACAGATTCTCATATCGAAAGAAGATGCGGACTATCAGAGAATAGTCTGGCGCCACTCACCTGATCAAGATATAATGGAGAAACGTCTACTGACAGTCACTTACGGCACTGCATGTGCGCCGTACCTTGCAATGCGCACACTACATCAACTGGTAGATGACGAGAAAGATGAATTTTCGGAATTAGTGAAAGTAGTGAAATGTGATTTTTACACGGACGATTTGCTCACTGGAGCTAATAATGAAAGTGAATTAATTAAGTTACAAAGGCGTATAACAAAACTAATGTCAAAGGGTCAATTTGAAATGCACAAATGGACATCTAACAGCCCTGTTGTTCTTAAAGAAATTCTCGATGACGACAAGTTAACTGAACAATCAGTTACTATTAAAATGGATGACTCGATTAAAGCCCTAGGCATCCAATGGAATGCTCATAATTATGTTTTTGAGTTGAGATTTGTTGTGTCTGATCCAAAGTTGCCGTTCACTAAAACAACAGTACTGTCAGATATCGCACGTGCATTTGATCCCTTGGGTTTTTTGGGACCCGTTATTGTAACTGCAAAAATGTTTCTGCAAAAATTGTGGCTGTGTGGCAAAGGTTGGAACGATGAACTTCCAAAGGAGTTATCAACTGAGTGGTCTGAATATAGAGATCAGTTGTCGAAAATGGAAACGATTAAACTCAAACGTTGGATGAACACTAAATGTGATGTCACAGAAAAGGTAGAAGTTCATGGTTTCTCCGATGCATCTCTCTTGGCATATTCAGCCGTTGTTTACTTACGTGTAATAGATGCCAGTGGTATACATGTGTCTTTAGTAATTGCTAAAACTAAAGTAGCACCAGTAAAACAAGTTTCAATTGCCCGACTAGAACTCTGTGGAGCTGTTTTGCTGTCTAAATTGTTGAAAGATGTGAAGATAAGTCTGGGAATTGAAGATTGTAACACTTTTGCCTGGACTGACTCCATGATTGTCTTAGCTTGGCTTAGAAAGAACCCAAATGTGTGGAACATTTATGTAGCGAACCGCACAACAGAGATCCTGAACGTAACCAGCTGTGATCAGTGGCACCACGTCAGATCAGCTGACAACCCAGCTGATTGTGCTTCGCGCGGTATAAATCCGCAAATTCTAAAAGATTGTGACTTGTGGTGGCACGGACCAAGCTTCTTGTACGAGTCTGAGAGCATCTCGTATACTCAAATTGACATACCAGACACTATGATCGAAAGAAAGACTAAACAGCGTTGAGTTTAACAGTAGATAATAACATTTTTTTCAATGCAAGTTCTCGTAAAGGCCCACTTTTTATGCATCAAAACCGAACAGAAAGTCCCTATTTTGCCCTAGGACTTAATTTTTTTTTCATTTTTTTTATTTATTTACGAGAAGTTGGCTAACCTGCAACCTTTCCTGTGTACCATAAATGTTATACTTTTTTTTTCACTGTTAAACGGCTCTGGATAAGTCCTTTTGAGCCAATCATAATTTAAAGTTCATAAGATTATATTTGTTTTATTTCCTCACACTATGCATTGAAAAACGTAGCATGATACACGGGCGTAAGAGCAATAAAATACTCGGTTACGTTTAAAAGACTCGTTATGCTCGTGTTTTAAATCGTCCTCGTAGTTTATTCCTTTTCGCCCTTGTAGCATAAACTACTAATTTGTATAAAAGCCGGTGTCATAATTTTAAGGGGAAACAACTCGTATTCTCTAATAAACAAACAAAGCATTGCGTTGTAAATGTTTGGGCACACCAACTTAAAAGCGTGTTTTAAGTTGGTGTGCCAATACATTTACAAAGTATTTTTTTTATATTTTTTATTACACTTTTGTACCTTTACAAACATAATTTACGACACATTTTTACATAAAAGACAGACATTGTCTACAAAGGCGGCACTTATAGCAATATCTTCCAGGCAACCTTTGGGTGGAATGAAAAAGATGTTAACGATAAAAAGGGTAGCAATAATGCTAACAAAAAAGCAACGTGCTAATTTTAACCAAAATGTAATTGTTTCGGATAAAATGTGTATTTTGGAACGTATCCGACAGTGGTCTGTGGTTTTTTTGTCTGTGGACAGACTGGTCTGGACTTGGATGTCATCTTTGGAAAGATCGAGGTAGATTTTGTAATATTTTGTAATAATTTGGTTTAAAAACGGGTGTGGAGACCGAGTGAACAGTTTGTGGAGACCGAGGGAACAGTTTGTGGAGACCGAGTGAACAGTTTGTGGAGACCGAGTGAACAGTTTGTGGATCAAGGCGGACCCTTTTCTTTCCGGGGAGGCAAGTTACTACTTCGAAGCGGCTTCGAGAAACGTGATACGACGTATCAACACGTGGCGACTGCATGACGTGGTCACATTGAAGAACTGGCTGGTGATATCCTTTATGTATTCTTGGGTGTTGAATTCAACGGGTTAGGCTAGGGTTATTACGAACCTAACTCAACACATCACCAGTGCCGGCAACAAAGAGGACTTTGTGAGTTTATATGTAAGTTTGTATTTAATTTTATTAGGTTAGTTATAACACAAGACATCATCAGTCCCGGGTATACTCAAGGGTCCAGCTGCCTGTGTGTGTTTCTGGTGATTGTCTTGCTGGTTGGAAGTTGTCCGTTCGTCGAGCAGGCAACTTTCACCAACATAATAAATCATTAATTAACATAATAAACTAATATATATTTTATATTTCAACAATTAACTTAAATAACATTAAAAATAAAATAAATACATCTAAACTAAACTAAAAATATCCTTAAAAATAAACTAAAACACCTTAAAAAATAAACTATATTACAAATAAAAAACTTCGTCCAAATCGCTGCTCTGCGGCAAGGTGCCCAGTATGCTGGCGACATTCCCACGCTGGATCGCTAAGCTTAATCGCTGCCCGAGGAATGTGCCAGCTGGGTCACCCGTGACGCTGACCAGGCGCGCAGAAATTTCTTTAAAAAGACTACGCGCCTCGGGACCCCACGAACCCAACGTTTCGACCCCAAACGGCGCAAATAGGTAATTGTTTCCGAGAACAGCATACCTGCGCCGCTTGAGGTCTTCAGCGGCAGCCGCCACCGAGCCAGCGGCTCTACTACTTTGTTTGACATGGGAGGGCGCTAGTGTATCGACACATGTTGCGTCCCACACCAGCGGCCTCCCATGCTTCCAAGGTACTAATGTCATTCCGTCGGGCCGCTTTCCGTCATCGCGTGCCAATCCTGGTGGTTCTAAGGCCGATGGCACGCTCGCTGACGTAAGGGCCCGACGGATAACATCGTTCAGAGCCGCATGCCGGGAATGGCGGCCAGCGCTTCGTCGGCAAGAGAGCCCGTGGAGCCCCAAACGGCCAACGTCAGCACCGCAAGAGCAACGATGTGGCTCGTTAAGCTGTAGTCCAAGTCGCAGACCAACAGCAACGCGGAATGAAATATCATCCAGCAGCGTTCCTATACTGCTGGAAGGTAGAGCCCGCAGCCAGAAACCCGACTCGTGTTCAAAAGAGGCACGGAGACGAGCCTGATCCTCAGCACTATTGCTGGTCTCTAAAAGATGTTTTTGTTGAATTTTACAACACGGCTCGTCCCATTGCCTCTGAACACAAGGGTTTTCAGGGAGATCCTCACCCGGGCAAGCCAATGCCCACGTCTGCTTGGCTTCCCCACGGCACGAGACCTCAAGAACACCGAATGAGGGGTGCAGAATTTTATTATACAAGGTCTCTATGCCGTGAATAGAAGACAAGAACGCGGGCAGGGCAACGCTCGCCACTTTTCGGATGCCAAGACCTCCAAATCGTATGGGAAGAGATGCATGATCCCATGCACGGTCCGAAATTGGTAAATTTAGAATTTTTACTAGAGTTTCCAAGATACTAGAAATAATAGAAATAATAGAAAGGAGCGACTGGAATTTAAAAATTGGGCTGCATCTTAAAAAATAGATGAATTTTGGTACGAAAAGACAGAAACGGAGGATTTGGAAAGCCATGTGGCTATTTATTTTTAAAAGATGTGGAAGTGTTTCGGAAAATTGTTCGGATTTTTCTGACAGAAAAGTGGGTATTGCGTCTTCTAAAACTGGGGCTCCTAGGAGGTGAAGCGATTGTTTGTTTATAATTTTAATATTTGGTGCCAATGAATTAAATTTATTTTGTATTATGTGTTTGTTTGACTCATTTATTTTATCTGAAAAAAATAGTTCACACTTACTGAAATTTAGGTGGAGGCCAATTTTTTTAAATTTTTGTATAAGACTTTCCAGGTCATTGAGAACAGTATCTACCTCACCTCCAAGTGAACCGTCGTCCAAATACCAGATGTTTAATTTTGATTCTAAAGAACTGATTATTTTGTGAATGGCGAGGCTGAATATGGCTGGCCCGAGCGGGTCGCCCTGCTGGCAACCAACAGCCGAATGAAGAAGGTAATCTTGATAAAATAATTTGGAAGGGTAATTATAACATTGCCAAAGATAACTGAAAATTTCTGGAGTAATTTCTTTCACTTCAGTCAGCAGGGCGCCTCTGTCAACGGAGTTAAAAGCATTTTGAACGTCCACCTTCAGGACGATCTCTCCTTTATATTCTTCCAGGTAGGTCCGCATGGCGTGAACCGCTGCCTCACATCCTCCTTTAGAGCCGAAACCAAGCTGTATAGGTTGAAAGTGATCGGTTAATTTAGGGAGGATATATCGGCAGCAGATTTTAGACACCATGCGGCGTAGTGTGGCTCCCACCGCTATGGGCCGTATGCCACCGTCTTTCTTAATGAGGGCGCAAAGATTGGCTCCATAAAGTATTGACGTAAAATCCTTGTTTACTTTTCCGGATAGCATCAGGTTAGCTAGGTCCGTGATGCTGCTCAGAAGTGCTTCACCAGCGACGCCGGCAGACCCACAAAGGAGGTCTTTGTAATGTTGAGGGCTCAGGCCGTCGACGCCGCCGGCTGAACCACATCTGAAAGACATCACGGCACACATAACGTCCTTGCTGGTGGCCTGAATGCTGGCATCGCCGGGTTGTGGAGCTGGTGGGAGCTGTAATGTCGCTGAAGGGGCCGGGTGTTTAGCCTCAAGTGCCAACAGAGTCTCTTGTGAAACGGGTGCTATTACATCACTGGAGAAGAGAAGTTGCGCAGCTCCCTTGAGATCTCCATCACTGACTTTAATTTCAACTTTTCTATAGGTATTGTTAGAATGATATTTTGTATGAGAGTCAGTCGGTACATTCTCTTCACAGAGTGTACAGTTGTTTTTAATAATTTGGGTAAGGGAGCTGCTTTTGCGATCGGAGTTCTTGACGTGTAGAAAATTGTAGGGGAAGGTGAAAAGAGCTTCCCAAGAACGCGTCGAGTTTTCTTTTACTACTGTTTTTATAATTTCATTCAATTTTTGGGCTACACTTGTGCGTGCGCCTCGTGGAATTCTTTTAACGAAAGGATATATTTTTCTCAAGTTTGAAAGATTTTTACAAAATTCGTCTGTATTGCTGAGGGTGGTGGGGTTAGGAGGTGGTGGCAGGTTTGGTGGTACGGTTGGTGGTTGAGATAAATTGTTTACTGGTTTATGGCTTTTCGCTATATGAATTTTTAAACCTCTTTTTCCTTTAAATACGCGTCCTTGGGAACACTCTGGACACGGTAAAAGATAATCCAGTGATGTCCCAACTAACCAAACTGAGAAATACATGAGCGATAGAGCGTAAGCCGTTAAGTATTGATGAAATACGAACTGGCTTTATATCCGGATATATTCCCGATATACCTTCGCTATATGTCCATTTGGGCACAAATTAAGCGGCATTCGTCAATACAAGAGGGTTACAATAGCGATTCATACGTCATTCGGGGTCCACTAACTACCTTTAATTTCTATTTGCGATTTCGTCAATATAAGAGGGTTACAATAGCGATTTATACACACTGAGGAGTCCAAAACGCAATACAAGAGCGATTTATACGTCATTGGGAGTCCACTAACTACCTTGTATTTCTATTTGCGATTTGAGTCATGTTCCATCTCTTTTTTTCCTTGAAATGTTTAATTTGCGAACTCTTTCATTTTAAAACTTAACCTAAAATGGTGTAAGATACAAATAAAGTGAACGATATGCGACGCAAATAAATTGGATGTTATTTTTTCCATGGTATAGTATTATGTGTGTTGTGAGTGAAATTTCCTTACGAAGATAATTTTACTGGTATTCTATATATAGTTTTCCACTTCGTTTTTAATACGCCTTCCTAATAATGTGAAAGAAGATTGAAAATTAGAGAAATGTGCAAAGAGGTTAGGTTAGATATTTCGTTTATTTTCTAAATTATCGGCTGCAACTGCAGCAATGTAGTAATCCTTCATTCTTTTTAAAAATTCTTTCATTCTTTGTCGTCAATATCTGTAACGAAACGATAATTTCGATGAACCAATTCAACAAAATAAAAATAACAATGGCGGAATATTTCTTAGGAGTATGTAACTTCTCTGAGCATTTCATACGTCGTTAGGACGTAGAAAGTAGGTGACTAAGTTTTAGAGCAATATGATAGCGGTGTATAAAGCCAAATCATGGCCTTGATAGCAATCGATCATAAAATTTTAGGGTACGGTAGCAAATATATAATGCTTTAAAATGAAATACACTATAAAAGCTTTTAATGTTTTTTGTTTTATAAATATAAATAATAGGTACTGATAGACATGATAATTTAAATATAAATACTGTTATCTCATCTATATATTTCGGGTCGGTGTCGGTTATATTACGTATCGTATCGTACCGTACTACCGTACCGTACCGTATCGTACCGTACCGTATCGTATCGTACCATACCGTACTTCTTCGTACCGTACCGTACCATGTCGTATAGTATCGTATCATATCGTACCGTATTGTACCGTACCGTACCGAACCGTACCGTACCGTACCGTACTTCTTCGTACCGTACCATGTCATATCGTATCGTATCATATTGTACCGTATCGTACCGTACTGTACCGTCCCGTACCGTACCGTACCGTACCGTACCGTACCGTACCGTACTTTTTGTACCGTACCGTATCGTACCGTACCGTACCGTATCGTGCCGTACCGTACTTCTTCGTACCGTACCATGTCGTACCGAAACGTACCGTACCATACCGTATCCGTACCGTACCGTACTTCTTCGTACCGTACCGTACCGTACCATGTCGTATCGTATCGTATCATATCGTACCGTGCCGTACCGTACCATACCGAACCGTACCGTACCGTACAGTATCTTATCGTACCGTACCGTACCGTACCATACCGAACCGTACCGTACCGTATCATATCGCACCGTGCCGTACCGTACCATACCGAACCGTACCGTACCGTATCTTATCGTACCGTATCGTATCGTATCGTATCGTATCGTATCGTATCGTATCGTACCGTATCGTATCGTATCGTATCGTATCGTATCGTATCGTATCGTATCGTACCGTATCGTATCGTATCGTATCATCATCATCATCATCATCATCATCATCATCATCATCATCATCATCATCATCATCATCATCATCATCATCATCATCATCATCATCATCATCATCATCATCATCATCATCATCATCATCATATTATTATTATTATTTTAAACTATTACAAATTATTTGAAAAGCTAATTTAACAAAAAACATGAATTTCATTGATAAAGTGTGTACGGAACACTCAAGGCACGAGTCCTACTCGCACCTATACGGCGATGTCACGTATAATAGAAATATAAATCGCTCTTGTGTCACTGGTCTAAAATGGCAAATTCTAACTGAATTAAGAGAACATAAACTCTAATAGACTCCATTTAAGCATTATGTAACTCTACGAGAGTATTTAAACTCAACTGTACGTGCTTAATTCTTGTATCGGAGTTAGTAATATCGGATATACGGCTGCCATACATTGGCGTTATGATTACACTTTTATATTTCCTAAGCATACTATTACTGCCTATTGGAGTTGTAAATCGCTAAAATAGCATTTACTAACTCTTTTCTGCACCTCAAAGCTTCAACAATTGCTGAGAGCATTAGCTAACGTTTTTCTATGTCTACAAGTAAATTTCACCGCTTTTATAACCCTCTTTTGCGTCCAAGAGGATTTACAGAAGCGAATAAAGCAGCTTGTGTGTTAGTTGGGGTATTTGTCCAGCTGCGGGCTACTGAACATTGTGGCTGGTTGTTAGCCTGCGACATAGGACACAAAAGTATTAATTTGAGAAAAATTTACCTAAATAATAATAAAAAGCTACAAAGATTCGTATAAAAGAAAAAAAAACTTAAAATAACATGGTTAAATAGCCTGACATTAAAAACTTAAGAAAAACTCATTGAATATAAATGTAAATGAATAATAATGACTACCTATCGGCTAAATTCTAAAAAAAAAAAAAAAAAAAAATACATATTTGAAAATACCTAAGTAATCGTATTTTATGTAAATTATGTACAAATATCCTAAAATAATATTTTTTTCGGTACTTACGTCGGACGGTGATTTCAATAAAAAATTATAATATGTATTACGTACCTATCTTAGAATGATATATGTACAAAGAAAATACTTAATATGGTAAGTGTGAAACAGACAAATTTGGAACCAAATCAGATCAAAGCCGTTTTATCTGGCTTCTTTTGACGTGTCTCCGCACGTTAATTCCGCCGCTTGGAGCGTAGGATTAGTCACATGATGGTCATAGGAGTTTGTGTTGATTGTGGCGGAACAGCTTGGCAAGCTTGGCCGTAGGCGTTGGTTCTGTGGGCCAGCTGGAAACGATGTTCTGCTCGTGCCCGGGCGGAAGGTTCCTGGAGTATGCAGGTGTAGCACTTTGTATTGGTGCGACCACGTTTTAATGTTAGGTCTCCTCTGGTGTATTGTGCAGCGGCGCTCTGCAGATGATTTTTGGGTCCTTAGTAATTTTGTGATGGTTGATCCGGAAAACGTACGCTGATTACTCAGAAAATAATAAATATTAATTTTGCAGAAAAATTTTCGTGTTGACAGTTTGACAGTTGACCATAAATAATTTTTTTATATTTTATATTTAACATGAAAAATATACATACACAAACAAAAATTAAAATAAATAAAATAAACGTAAATAAATAAATACGTTTACATACTTAAATACTTAATATTAGGGACGGGATATTTATTTATTTAGAATGAAAAAAGTGCTTCACTTTGATCTTAAATGAGTTAACATTTTTCAGCTTTTGGATAGAAAGGGGCAAACGGTTCCAGAGTCGTGCAGCAAGAAAAGTAAACAAATCATTGTATAAACCTGTTTTCTGTGAAAACTAAATCTTTCTCGCAAGTAACAGGGAGCAGATGTATTGTTAAAGACATCATGAAGAAATGCATAAAGTAATGCATAAAATAACGAAATTTTGCCGGAAAACCCTAACTGACACTAAACTATGTTCGCGAAATGCCATTAATCACATTTATTTAATATCTGTAATTCAAAAATAAGAAGAACAATCTCAAGTTTTGTGTTTCGTAGTGGATACGAATCGGTCCCCCTTAAGTCGTTTTTGTTTTGACATTGGCTGTATACTGAAGAAGGGCAAAGACAAAAGTGCCCAGAAAAGCAGAGCTTGTATGAAGAGATGAAAGAAGTGTGTTAGGATCGTAGCAGATATAAATCTCTGGGCGTGAGTATATGTAATGTTAATTCGTTTTTTGACGGATCTCTAAATAAGACATGACGTCACACGCAGCAAAAATCCGAAAGCCTTTCGTTTTTATGTCAAAACAGTTCCTGTCGAAAGCAGTTACATTATCAGAACAGTTTTTGTAGCTTCCCCTTCAGGTTTCAGTTATTTCAGTACATTTCGTTCAGGAGATTGGTTCACCCCTTTCGCCTTTCAACAAATCAAATAAATTGTTGACTTTTTCAGGGTTTCACCGGAACGGAGGTCGGAATACGGAAACCTTTTCCGTACTTTACATTGCCCTGTTTGTGTTCCGGTCACACAAACACAGGATGATAAATGAACAAGTATGAAATTTCAAATAGGTTCACAGTATTTTCTTATGATAATTTTTATATTTTCGTGAAAATTTACGATTTTCTAATATTTGTATGAAAGATGCGTATTTAAAATTAATACGTCACAATTTAAATTTTAAATACTGTGATCCCGGTATTTCCGATAGGCATATCCATGTTATGATCTACGTATCTACTTAAGGTTGACTTAATAGTAGTTTATGCTACAAGGGCGCAAAGGAATAAATCACGAAGACGATTTAAAACACGAGCGTAGCGAGTGTTTTAAACGTAACCGAGTAATTTATTGCTCTTACGCCCGTGTATCATACTACGTTTTTCAATGCATGTGAGGAAATAAAACAAATATAATCTTGTGAACTTTAAATTATAATTGGCTCGAAAGGACTGTATCCAGAGCCGTTTAACAGTGGAAAAAAAAGGACAACATTAATGGTACACAGGAAAGGCTGCAGGTTAGCCAACCATTGTAAATAAATTAAAAAAAATTAATAATAAAGCCTAGGGCTTTTGTTTTTTTTTTTTTTATTTACTTAAAATAGTTGGCTAACCTGCAGCCTTTCCTGTGTACCATAAATGTAATACTTTTTTTCCACTGTTTAACGGCTTTGGATACAGTCCTTTTGAGCCAATTATAATTTAAAGTTCACCAGATTATATTTGTTTTATTTCCTCACACTATGCATTGAAAAACGGACTATGATACACGGGCGTAAGAGCAATAAATTACTCGGTCGAATGAGGAATAAGTAATATTATAAATACATACCTAACTCCGCCCATTCTATTAGTCTGGCTAAGAAGAAGAGCAAGAAACTTAGCAAGATCATGCCTTTTTTTTCATAATACTAGTTACAGACAACTAAATTTGAAAAAAATAAATAAAGTGATAAAAAATACAAGTCAGGAGAAAATTATGTCACGAAGGAAAATAGACCGATTAAGGTGGCTTATGTAACCCGAGAAATTCCTCTGTCAGTGAGAGTAGGTAGTGTGATAAAGTAAGGTAGTACAGATTACAGATGTCAAATAAACCAAAATATTTTGATAAGAGAAGTTAGGTATTTTTACCTAAACTTGAGAATCGCTTATTACTCTCTGTGAAAAACTTCTCAGTCGAAATAGTTTATGTGTACGTACCGTATGTATTAGTAAGAATAGGTAAGTATAGGCATCCAATATTTTTTCGATTTAAAGGATACTCCAAATTTAACTTTTAACATTTTGTGCTATCACTTCTACTGAAAAATTGCTCTGCCAATTTTTATTTCTTAATGTGGTTTTATTTCCTTAAATAAATAGCTTTGTAAAGTTATCCAAAAAAAATCCTTTTGAATATATATATTTTTTATTTCTACGTAATTAGGTCATGTGAATAATTGCTCAACTTAATTCAATACGTTTATTAGTAATGAGTCGCTGTATTTTAGTAGATTTTCCAATAAGCCAATGGAAATTCGGCCTAATACCGTAGTATTTACAATCTCAATAATTCCTAAGTACAAGCATTGCCGTCACCCAGTCGCGGGTGTGAAGAGGGGTGAGGGGCGCTCGCGCAGTGGTGCGGCGGCGGGTAGCGATGCGGGCGGCGAGGCGCAGCGGTGAGCGGCGTCATTTTACTTATCTATGTTTGTGTTGTGTCTCGCTCAACGAAACGGACCAGTTGTCTACTTATGCAAGGAATTTTGTGTATAAAAAATGACGGAGGAAGGCGACGGCGAGTTGTGTATCCTGTGCAAAAACGCTATAGTAGTAGGGTTTGTAACAGTGACAAAAAAAGGGACTCGAAAAGATTCGTCAATCGAGCAGAAGAAGAGATGATGGACTTTTCCCGCAACTTATGGAATTGTCAAACCTTACAGTACTCGTGAAATGTCGAAACTCATATATAAATGACGCAATGGTCAAGGCATTTAAAAGAAAGAAGATATTAATGAACGCGACAGCGTCAGATCCACCGGCAGCGAACATAGAATAGAATAGAATATAGTTTATTTGCGTTATTTGGTACATAATGTTCTTATATTGAGAGGTAAAACATGACAATGTACTTAAATAATAATGCGACGACATTTTAAGTGTTCTTAAAATATAGTTTTAAAGAGTAGGTTACGTCATACTGGAGGCTTAACAAGCGATCAGAAAACGAAACAACAACACGTTTTGCCAATTTCGCAAAATAAAATCTTGACCTCCCATAGTAATGTTTTTGCGTTTGTAAGGAACAAGAAAAAAGAAGAAAGATTACGAATTGCACAAAAAGCGCCCTCAAATCTTGACATCGACCACTTACCAAGTCTACAGTATGAAATAATGAAAATGGAGTAATAATATTTTAAATTATTATTACATACTACTTAAACACTCACGTGTGATTGTTGTTGACTATATGCCAACCGTTTTTTTTATAATATTATAATAATATTTTTAAAGATACAAAAAAGCTAAAATAAAATAAAGATAATACAGATTAATTCTATAATGTTTAGTGTATGAGAGGGTGTGTATGTATGTGTGTATGTGTGTGAGATGTGCGTTTATGAAGAGATGATGTATTCCTAGCCCTACAAGCGGGGTTTTGGGATCAGTTTGAGAACTACATACCGCCGCTCAATTTCGATTCCAACTTAAAATGTCTAATCTGTGCCAACGATATATCAAGCAATTCAAAATTTCGACTAATCAAAATGCTGCACACCAAAGATTAATTTAAAAAAATTGCCTTATGTCACAATGACATATCTGGAGAAACGGTTAGAAAACCATTTGTAAATTTAAATACTTTTAAGTGTTCCGTACTACCTAAATGGTACAAAAGGAACCTTTATGGTGTAACGGAGCGTTCCAGACTCCAAACAGCAGCGTCAGACGACAGCGGGGAAAACACGTCCGAGAGGGGAAGGCCATACAGAAAGCTACCAGCCTCCTACATCGGGACGAAGATAGAATATGAGAGATAAGGAAAAGTTTCTCAGACATACTGACGCATTGATGCCGGCCGCCACATCACGCACACATGAGTGAGAACCGACACGATCAACACACACAGGGACAAGTGCGGCGGATATAAAACGAGTTGCAGAGCTCATTCGAGAGCAGTCGTTCTCGCGAGCTGCTCAGAGTACTTGGTGCGGTCGATGAGGTCCCCACCAGGGGCCTGAAACTTAGAACAAGCCGCCTATTGCATAGAATGTAGCGAACTCTGGTCTCTATCTGGTGCAACTAATTAGTGAAATAAAAGTTCACAAAAGCTGCAATAGATGGCAACATAGAATGGCTACATTGAGGAATAAAAGTTCATTCTACGCATAATTGCATTTATCAATTGTACATGACTTTTTAAATAAATGTACAAATTATTTCCGAAATATGTATGTAAAATTTAATTTACATTTAATTAACTAACTTTTGGTATGTTTTGTGTGATTTTTAATTTTGTATATAATTTGTAGGCATAATATAATCTTATTTGATTTAAAAACGTGCGTTGAAAGGAACGTCTTTTTTTCATTTACGGTTGTTGAATTTTGAAGCAAGATTTTCCGAAATTATTGTGCAAGTTTGTGAGTAAAAATGAAGAGAAAAGTCTGCTGTATTTTTGGATGCAGTGAATTAGGTAAGTCATAAGAATCAATGGACTATATAACGTTGTTTTGGGTCCCAATTTATAATCGGTGGTTGGGTCTCGGTGCTCCATAATAATTTACCAGATAAAATTTTGCCCAATTAATTATAAACTTTAAAATGTATTATGTTTGCAGGAGCTTACATGCATCGATTCCCTCACCCCGGGAGACGGAATGAGTCATTCAAGGCTTGGCTGGAGATTGTTGGTGAAAAAATAAAGGAAAGTGATTCCTTGAAAATATACAAAAATAAGTTTATCTGTGACTACCACTTCAAGCCTGAACACAAAGTTACTAGCCACCGGTTATCGAATTGTGCTGTTCCATCTCTTCATTTGAGTGGTAGGTCCATATTTTGTAACAATATAAATTACAGAAGTACGGTTTACATCTGAAAGAGTAATACTGATTTTAGAAAAAAAAATGTGGGTGTAAATAACAAGTGTAATGCAAAAAGGTTGATATCTTAATAAAAATAATAACAAATAAGTACAGCAAAGCGTAGAGTAGACCAACCTAATGCCCGCTGGACCGACGATCTAAACTAAAGGATGTTGCAAGTAACGGCTGGATGAGGATGACTCAGGACCGCTAAGAGTGGCGTTCGACCTAAGCTTGCCAGACTTATAATTTATGCACTTTTGTGTTGTAAAGGCCTAAGTCCATCAATATAAACAGTAATAGTAAATTTATCCTTTTCAGGTATCATAAACTGACAGAAGAGCATGTTAACCCGGAGAAGATAAAGAAAATGAGGGTAAAGATGGCATCCCAAGTTTTCATCCATAGCGTGGCCGTTGCGACTGAACATCTAACTGCTAGAAAAAAATTGCCAGAAGAATGCGGTCAACTCATCTGCTTTTGTTAGATAAGCTGTTTGATAGTTTAAACGCAGGTAATTTCAATATAGTTAATGGAAAAGTATATAGAGATGGTGTAAAAAATTTAAATTATTGTCTTGGAATATGTTCTTATAACTGTTGAATTTTTTCTTTTTAAAAGATAAATAAATAGGCGGTCACAATTTTATGTTAAAATGTACTCATAAATTCTTACGAGGTCACCCTAGAAGATCGTATGCTGACCATATTGGTGACACTTTGAAGAAGGGCAATGTCAAAAGTACCCGGAATAAAAGTGCTTGTATGACTAGATTAATGGATGTGAAAGAGACGAAAGAGGTGTGTCAGGATCGTATCAGATAGAAATATGTAGTCTCTGCCTACCTCTCTGGGAGACAGGTGTGAATATATGTATGTAAATTCTTATTGATTATTTTAATCATGATTAAATTTTCGTGTTGTAAAAGTTAACGATAAATAAAATATCCAACTAAATTATTCATGTTTTACTAAATTGCTTAGGAAAAACAAAATGTTTCCAACATTGACTTATTAAAATAACGCTTGAGCTAAGTATTTCAACATTGGAAATATTTCCGTTACAGTGGAGATCACGTCAAGCTACACTTGCAGTACTACATTAGCCCATATAGTGAAGCATATAAAATGGTACAATGTTCAATGTGCATAGCATGATGTGATCTCTTCTGTAGTACCCCATAATTAAAATTTGAAAAATAAGTCAGAATCTTACGCCCCTAAAGTGACATTTGGTGTTTAAATGACATGCTCAGAAAATTAAACCACATGTTCTACTGAGTATACTGAACTACTACTCTCACAGAAAAACTTAACATAATGCGAAAAAATGATTCAGTTCCCTAAATAAATTAATAATACGTATTTTCTATGGGGAAGTGTTTTTTTTTTTTCGTTTTTGTAAGTTTTTGTAGGGAAGTAGTTCAGTATAATCAGAAGAACATGTGGTTTAATTTTCTGAGCACGTCAACACCCAGTATACCTATATGTAGCGTATTATATAGGTATGTATAGCAGATTTAGTTCGACCAGACCACATCCTGATGGCGCCACTGATCATTATGTTCCCATTTTCTCACGCGAGATGGCTCTCTTTTCCTGTATAGGACACTTACTATACTCTTTGGTCCCCACGTCGATAACACCACTATTCACAAGTACTTGCCCAAGTTGAGACTTAGTCTACGGGAGTCTTCCTTCGCGGTTTCGTTAGAGTCTCAGTAAAAACAACATAGCCGTATAGAAGCGGTTAATTGTTGAGAAAAATCCCAAGTCTCGGAAAAGACTTAGGTGTAGGATTTCGCGAACGTTGGAAAGTTAAAGTCCCAGTCAGACCATCAGTCTACAAATTTGGCAAAGACATAAAGTCGTTTTGCAAAGTGAATATTAGAGAATAGAATATAACTTAGAACCTTGTGCTCGAGTCAAGTTAATATTTGTGTGTCAGATAAAGTAAGCGATTTGTTTACAGAAGTAAAAAGACTTAGATAAAAGGATGTTTAAGGAACCATACAGATAGGTTTTGTAAGTAATTTGTAATAGTTTTACAGGTGAGAATAAGATAATAATATTAAAGTAAAGTTATTCATTCACGAATTGATAGATATAAGTCTTCGTCGATTGGGTCACCTTTTCGACTGACAAAAGGAGATTTATATTTCTTCACACATAGTTCAGATCGTTAGTAGTTTAAAACGCGTGTACTAAGATAGGATATCTTGACCAGGCGTTCTGACTGCGTCGGGGAACTTGTGAGGATTCTGGAGTCGATGGGGTCACCACGTCGATTCCTGAGTAATCATTCCTTCCTCCACCCAGGTAAATCCACCACCAAGATAATCTGCACTTTGTTTCCGTTCGTGTGTAATAGATAAGACTCACCTGTAAATATTGGTAGTTTGATTAAGTTCAGAGTTTGTAAATTAAGAGAATAAAGCTACCTTTTATTTTATATTTAATTTGGTTGTTTAATTTCATGGATGCTAGTAAACTCCCTTTAAAATTAAATATAGTGTCTCCAGTCCTGTAGGAATCAGAACGAGACAACCACATTTCTGGTAACGAGGTGAACCAGAACTCTTAGCCGGGCATCTAACAGGTCACTTCATTACAATGGTTAGACTCCATTGTCCGTCCGTCCGTCCGTCCTTATGTGACAGCCTCATAACTTTAGCACCGTTAAAGATAAAGACATGAAGTTTGGCACAAAAATAGTATTAATTTGTCCACATATCACGGTGTAAAAAATATGAAAAATTAGAAATTATTAAAAAAAATCCAATTCAAAAGTGAAAAAAAAAAAAACAAATATATTATATAATACATATTTTATAATAATAATAAGGTGTATCAGAAACCCGTAAGGGTTTTTACTTACACCATCATTCCTGTCTTGTGCAAGAATATAGAAAATTAGATATACAGGTAGTCTAAATAAATAATGATAATGCCTTAAGATATCGAAAATCGTAAAATAATGGAATACACACAAACGTAACTAGTTAAGTATCTATAAGTACAACAATATGAGCAATCGTCCATAGTTGCTCTTTTTAACCATGGAGATAACAAAAAATACAAAATTAAATAGCCGTTACAAACTTATCAATTGCTTTTCACACAAGAGCATAAGTTAATTACAAAGACATAAGAACTATTTTCGTCCGTACGTAACTTGATCTTAACTTAGGAAGTGGACAAGCAAGTTAAAACGGATTTATTATGTTATTTTTTAGGGGAATAAGATTGGGAGTAATAATATTGTTAACGTAAAGAGTTTTTAAATAAGAATATATGAAGAAGATACATATATTATACATGTATACATACACACATATATTATATACTTTATTTATACTGAAGTTGATGGGTTTTCTATAAAATACTTTTTGAATTTTTGTTTCATATTAGTTGTTTTAATTGATTCTCTGACGTCATAAGGCAAACTGTTTATTAATAGGGTATTTCCTTTTTAGGGTTCCATAGCACTTAAAAGTTACAAAAGGAACCTTATGGTAAGACTCCGTTGTCCGTCCGTCCGTATGTCACAGCCTCATAAGCAGACATATCCATAATCGGATCGATATATACCGAAAGTTGGAAAAATCCTTGAAAAGTTTGTAGGTGTGGAGTCGGATTTTTAAAATATTATTTATTTTGATTGTGAAAATTATGGATATTACGGCATTGCTTAAAACGTTACGATGATGTACCCAATACTTAATAGATATTACCGTTAATTTATATCCCAGGAATTGTATTAAATTCCTATTTTTTTATTTAATTTATTTATTTATTTAGATTTCTGGTAACATATAAATTAAGTATTACTATTACATAATCGTAAAGTTTTAAGTAATTCCGTAATTCCGGGATTTTTACTATCAAAATAATATTATAAGAACCTACACACCTACAAACTTTCTCAGTTTTCCCAACTTTAGGTGTACATAATAATATATCGATCCGATTATCCTATCCCTGCTCAGACTTTAGCACCGTTAAAAATAAAGACGTGAAATTTGGCACAAAAATATAATTAAAATGCCCACATATCACGGTTTAAAAAATATGATGAAAAATTTGAAATTTTTCAAAATATTTCCAAAACAAAAGTGAGAAAAATAAAAAATATTATACTAAAAATACAATATGGATACTCAATTGTAGAAATTAAAAAGATAATGTAAAAATGTATAATTTTACTATATATTTACTGGCACTGGTTTCGAGAAATCGTTGAAAAACCATGTATGCTCCCCCCTTATCTCCAAAACTGGTGGACCGAAAATTATGAAAAAAATCATGTTAGTATGTGTTTATTACGTACAGGTTACAAAAAATAAAGCGGTTGAGAAATTTACGAGAAAATTGACAAAATTAAATTCATCATCCACAATACGGAACCCTAGGTACACGAGTCTGACTCGCACTTACACGGTTTTTTTTTGTTTTATAAATGTAAAAATATACTTTTATATCATAAAATCTGTATAGATTTGACGTTGCTAATTAGACAAGGAGGGAAGTAAGTACTATCGTAGGGGTCAGCGCAAACCTAGCGGCAAATTTACGGTAAATAACGGTGGCCACCAAACTCGTCTACTCGGGCAGCTCCAAGCGGTCGAGTGATAGTCAACCCTTACGCTCTAGCATAAATCGGCAAACAGGTCCTAAAAAATATGCGAACCGTCGAAAATATGTTGGATAATTGATAAATCTGTTTTAATATAAAATCATATGACTAATAAAAATATAAAAATGGACGGAGTTATTTTTCACATTACGTAGTTAAGCAAAAATCAAAAAAATATGTTCAAAAAAGAAAATCTTTTGGATAACTAAACAAAGCTATGTATTTAAGGATAAAAAAACATCTTGAAGAATAAAAACTGGCAGAGCAATATTTCAGTAGAAGTCATAGCGCAAAATGTTAAAAGTTAAATTTGGGGCATCCCTGAAATCGAAAAAATTTAGGATTCCTTTACATACTTATTCTAACTGGTACATAAGTACGTATACAGAAAGTAAATAAGCCTGAGGAAATATTCACAGAAAGTAAAAAGCGATTTTTATGTTTAGGTAAAAATACCTAACTTCTCGTAACAAAATTTGTTGGCTTATTATACATATGTAATATGTATTACCTAACTTCATCATATGCCTAATTTCATTGGCGGAGGAATTTCTCGGAAGTCTCCATACAACAAATTTCCTCGTTGACTCCACTAAAAAAATATATTTTCCTCTTCTGTATCCAGCTTGGTGGAAGAGGGCCGCTCAGAAAACTTGCGGTTTGAAGGTGTTTTTAATTTTGAATTTAGAGGATGGTGTTTTATATCACATTTTACGACGTTTATTTTGGTATGAGTTTTACTACTAACTAATCTGGGGGCACGATAGTGCCCCCCGCCAAGACGAGCCAAAGGAAGCGGGGCACTACGTACCTTTTCTCGAAGCGTTTCGTCATATTTTTGAACCCTCATAGCTTCGGTCTAGATAATACTAGAGATACCAAATTCTCAAGGTAAAATGTAGGAAGCAGTTTTATTAAACACGATAAGTTTCATTTGTCTAGCTTTTATACTTTGAATGTTATTAATACCTAAAATACGTCGATTTTGTCACTCACTCACTCACTCACTCACTGATGATCATCAAAAATCTAGGGTACTTCCTGAAATCCTAGAAAGCTGAAATTTGGTATGCAGACTAGGACTAGCACACAAACAACAAGACAATTAAGAAATCTGTAACTTTCACCTCCAACCTCTCTTAAGGGGGGTCTGGTTCTGTATTAATAAAAAATTTCAGTTCCAAACTTCCTGGAGACCTAGAAAGCTGAAATTTGGTATGCAGGCTAGGATTAGCACACAAACGACGAAAAAATTAAGAAATCTGTAACTTTTAACCTCCAACCCTTCTGAAGGGGGGGGGGTCGTTCTGTATTAAATGAAAATTTCAATTCCAAACTTCCTGAAGTCCTAGAAAGCTGAAACTTTGTATGCAGGCTAAAGTTAAGAAATCTCTAACTTTCACCCTCCAACTCCTCTTAAGGGGGGTCTGGTTCTGTATTAAATAAAAATTTCAATTTCAAGCTTTCTGGAGTCCTAGAAAGCTGAAATTTGGTATGCAGGCTAGGATTAGCACACAAACAACAACAAAATTAAGAAATCTGTAACTTTCACCCGCCAACCCCACTTAAGGGGAGTCCAGTTCTGTATTATTAAAAATATATACCCAACTTCCAAGTCCTAGAAATTTTAATTTTATTATTTGCCCTGTTAGAGGCAATAGTAACAAACAGGTAGGTATTCTGTAAAATTAGTAATCCAGTAACTATCAGTGGCTGTAGCCGCTGGCTACAGGATGCAGGGCTGATGGTATTTGAGTGGGAGAGCAGACAGGATAAGAAAAAGATTGTGGGTAAACTGACCTTTGTTGGAATGTCTGTGGACGGGCCGACGGGAGATGCGGTGACGTGCTGAGCCTTCTTGTTGGCTAGTTGAGCTGGCGTCTGTGCAGGGATGTATTGAATGTCCTGGTTTGAGTGATGTACACAGCACTTGTATTAACACTACACTTTAGGTACGCGATATTGTTTGTGCTGACGCGAATGTCTATTGTTTAGAGCTGTCGGCTGCGCGGGCGCGCGCGCGTGCGCCTTGAGAGGCTCGTCGATCCGAACAGAGCGAGTGAGCCGCGGGTTGGCAGCACGCGAGTCTATTGTGTCGCCAGGTGGCGCCAGCGCAGCGCCGCGATATTAGTCATGCACATGTCATGTTCGAACGTCACGCTGGTAACGTAGTGTAGCGTGAACATCCTGGGGGGGCCGGGGCTGCGGCTCCTCTTGAGCTGAGTCCAACGGCAGCCTGGCTATCTTGAACACAGGTCGTCGCAGATTTCCATGAGCTGTGTCCAGATCCACAACTCGTATCACTCCATCCTTGCCAGGTATCGTGCGGAGAATTCTTCCCAACTTCCATTGGAGCGGAGGCAGGTCATCCTCTTTGATGAGGACCAGTTCACCCACTTGAGGAGGGGAAGAAGGGGAGAGCCATTTGGAGCGGGTTTGCAGGGTATGGAGATAGGATCTGGACCAGAGAGTCCAAAAGCGCTGAGAGAGCGCTTGAATGAGTTGAAACCGTTTAAGAGCAGATATGGGTCTGTCGTCAAAAGATTGCTCAGGTAGAGCGGTGAGCGGACGACCAATAATGAAATGTCCGGCCGTGAGAGGTTCAAAGTCCGTAGGGTCGGATGAAATCGGGCAGAGGGGTCTTGAGTTGAGTATTATTTCGTGCAGAGCGCCGAACCAAGTTATGTGCTGATTCGCGAGCTTGTGAGTGATTGCATCATAGTTTGTGCCGCAGTCTGAGCGAATGAGAACTGGAGTACCGCGACGTGAGATAAAACCTAACAGGGCTCGTGCTGAGTGAAATTGACCATGTACGTCTGCTATTTTAAGTGAGACGGTTGGCAACAAAATTGATGTTTTAGTGACGTTCACTACACGTTGTGCGAAGTTACAAGAATTCTCTGCTGGAGTTGAAGTCATTGAGTGAAAATGAACTGAGTGTGTATGTGATGAGTGTGTGTGTGATGAGTGTGCTGAGTGCGCTGAGTGCTGGTTTCATTGAGTGAAAATGAGCTGAATGTGTATGTGATGAGTGAATGTGTGAGTGAAAATGAGCTGAGTGTGTATGTGCTGATTGAATGTGTGAGTGAAAATGAGCTGAGTGTGTATGTGCTGATTGAATGTGTGATGAGTGTGACTATATGTGAAAATGAGTTATTAAAACTTGAGCGCTACCAACTCCAACGTGCGGATAGCTTGTAACTTGCGCGGGCCGGAATAACAAAAGCCATGTTCAAACGGAACACGGAAAATAAACCCGACAGAGAGAGAAAGAAAAAAAAGAAAAAAAAATTTTTTTTTTTTAAACAACCTGTATATGAGCTGACAAACCAACGTGGAACACCCTATATGTGCACCATAAACAATAAAAGCAGAGATGAGATGAAAAAACAAAAAAAAAAAAATTTACTATAAAAAGCAGACAATATCAGGATAAAACTGTTCGGCAATATATTACTGCAACACAAGATTACCGTGATTACAAGATTACAATCGAAAAGGGCTGATGACCTTGTTCACTCTTATGTTATTATGCTTTGAAATCATGTGCCGACAATACGCGTTAGACAATAATACGCTAGATCTTGCTTACAACAAAAAACATCAGTCGTTGACGATTCTATTTTTAGATCAAAATATCTACCTACTGCCTCGTTGGGTGTAAACAAACAAAGAATGTATTTACCTCGCAGAAATCGGATCTAAATGAGCGGACACTCCAATGATGCAATCACGCTTTAGTAATATACGTAATACGTATGTATATGCACGAAATAAAGCGAATTTATACTCTCACAAAAAATATCTCGCAAGATACGAGAACTATCTTTGACAGTGGGTAGATTTGCACCTCTTCGCTCGATAGAAAACAAAGTGAAGTGTAGGTACTCAAAACGTTGTAACACGATATGAAACTAAAATGTGAACTATGTATTTACGAGCAAAGTTGAATCACTTCGAGAACATTTGAAAAGATTGGGTCGGGAATTACATGTAAAAAATGTTGAGCAAAATGCTGACTTTGAGTTTAATTAATTTTACGTATGGGGTTTATAAGGGCTGATAATTAATCCCTGGAAGTGACGGGGGGGGTTTAATAAAGAAATATAGTGGACTGTAATAAACAATTGGGCCGAATGGATATAATTATAGTATCTGAGCTGAACAATAATTACAACCGTGATGAAAATGAGTTATTCTGTAAAGGGGCGTGGGGGGGCCGGTTCTAACCGATAAATGGAATGTTCCAGGCGGCGGTTCTAATTATCTACCCGCGATAGGTATTCGAAACCACAAAATATTTTTTGCCGGGAAAGGGGGCAAAATATGTAACCGGGTGAAAATGGACTGTAGTAAATCGACGGGGGCTAGTTCAAAACAAAGTTATGGGCCGGCGGGGGATAGTCGGGGGGTGATATAAACCAAAAATTTTCCTGGATTGAAAATGGACTGTAATAAATCGACGGGGGCTGGTTCAGTAGCGGTTTGAAGGGCCAAAATTGTGAAAATGGACTGTAAGGACCAGAATTCGATCCGGCCGAAGGACCAAAAATGTAGCCGCTGGCTACAGGATGCAGGGCTGATGGTATTTGAGTGGGAGAGCAGACAGGATAAGAAAAAGATTGTGGGTAAACTGACCTTTGTTGGAATGTCTGTGGACGGGCCGACGGGAGATGCGGTGACGTGCTGAGCCTTCTTGTTGGCTAGTTGAGCTGGCGTCTGTGCAGGGATGTATTGAATGTCCTGGTTTGAGTGATGTACACAGCACTTGTATTAACACTACACTTTAGGTACGCGATATTGTTTGTGCTGACGCAAATGTCTATTGTTTAGAGCTGTCGGCTGCGCGGGCGCGCGCGCGTGCGCCTTGAGAGGCTCGTCGATCCGAACAGAGCGAGTGAGCCGCGGGTTGGCAGCACGCGAGTCTATTGTGTCGCCAGGTGGCGCCAGCGCAGCGCCGCGATATTAGTCATGCACATGTCATGTTCGAACGTCACGCTGGTAACGTAGTGTAGCGTGAACAGTGGCTATCTATAACGGCTGAAGCCGCGCCGCCCCGGATGGTCCTGCAAGCGCGGAAAGACAACTTTTTAATTCTTTCAGACTAATGTAGAAGGCACTACGTGTCGTTTACAGCACGATATAACTTTTCCCTACATGTTGAAATCGTTACTAATATTAGTTATACTCTTGATAGGTACTCTCTGGTAGCTGACTGATTTCTATTCTATTATTGAAAGTGAAGTTTAGTTAGTTAGACATCGTCGTCGAAAACTAAGGTCCGGTTACTTGTACGTGAATTGACATCTAGAATTGCTCATGTTATTGCGCGCGCAGATAAATATTAAAGAGTATACTACTGCAACTGTATTCTTGTGCTGAGAACGGAGAAACCTATCATGATTCCGAGTCTTATTTTTGAGCTAAAGATATATAAGGCAATAAGAGTTATAATTATTTTTAATAACGCTCTTAAACATGAACTTGCGCCTGAAAAAACAAAATTTGAAATAATTAATAGAGTATTCGTACATTGTGAGCAGTTTACTATTCATAAAAGTTAAATAATACTCTCATTGATATCGGGTCATCGACGTTTTCTTCTGGGCATACTTATGTAGCACTTTCGAGGGTGACTGGTTTGATAGGGGTTCACCTTATTAATATTGACTTTGTAACAGTCAGCCATAGTTGAATATAATCGCTTAATAACTAAGTACCACCCTGATCTATCGCTTATTGCAAATAATAAGACAACAAGAAAAATAAGCAAAGATAGGGAGTGGGATATAAAAAAGTTATAGCACAGGCGCAAGAAATGCAGCCTGAAAAAATAAAAGAAGTAGAGCATCTTACAAAAAGAAATGAAATCCCATCAAAAACATTTCATGTAAACTATCGCCAAGACACAAGCTCAAAACGCTTTTACTGTTAAAAAGTTATCAGATCTCATGTAGAGCCAAGCCCTTAACTCTACAAGGCCTAACTCTACAAGCCCTAACTTTACAAATCCTACATCTTGATCAAAAAGTGTGGCTTGGCCGTTTTGCGGTCGCCAAACAGACACTCCCATTTGTGTCATGCAATAGTGCCATGAAACGGCCAAGCCATACTTTATGATCAAGATGTAGGGTTTGTAGAGTTAGGGCTTGTAGAGTTAGGCCTTGTAGAGTTAAGGGCTTGGCTCTACATGAGATCTGATAACTTTTTAACAGTAAAAGCGTTTTGAGCTTGTGTCTTGGCGATAGTTTACATGAAATGTTTTTGATGGGATGGTATATTATAGGGATGACGAACTTTTATGAATCAACGCGTCATTTTTCTAAAGAAATATTTAATGAGGCCATACCGGTTGGCCACAGCTTCAAGCTTCTGGCGGCGCTTCTTGCTGCGCTTCCAGGCGGTTATTGCGACGGACTTTGCCCTGCCACGACACCCGTCGGCGCCTTCCACCGCATCGGATGTATAGCGCGCTCGCTCGCTCAAAGCGCTCGACACTAGGTTCGTTCTATGCGCTCGATCCCTGGCGCGGCTCCCCCCCTCCCCGCACACTGCCGTCGAGAGAGCGCAAGTCACTCGAAGCCGGACAAGACGCGCGAGATGCGACCCATGGGCGGCCCTATACAACTTCATACATTTGTTCTCTCCGCCGGCGCCGTCGCAAGAAGAACCGCTTGGCGCCTGAAGCTATGGCCGAGGGGATAGACGTGCCGACAAATAATTTTGACTAAGTGATTATTGGAAAAATAATGAAGCTAAATACTATCAATTCGAAACTTCATATAAACTTTAAACTTAAGTGCGAACGGTTTCGATTGGTGGCGTGCCCGAAATTTTTTTATTACGTGCCACTAATGGCACGCGTGCCATTGGTTCGCCATCCTTCGTATATTATATAGCTATAATACCGAGTTTTACTATTGGTCGGATACCAAAACCTAATGTTACTCAAATAAATATTGACAATAATCTATAAACTTATATTAAGATCACAGTTTAGGCCTAAGTATACGATTTTATTGAATGCAGGAAAATGCAAGTAAACGTGTATCGAACGGCCGAAATATTAAGATTAGAGTGAAATACTGGGACTGGTTTATTCGTCCAAGGTAAATTATGATATTAAACATGTTTCTTCAAAATTTAATTTCCTGTGATATAAAATTAAAACACTAATTAATACGACGTATATCCGGGAAAACATGAATACCCCCGCCAACAGGCGCTACGAAAAAAAGTTGCCACTTTTAAAGCTTGCATATTAAGTCAAATAAATTAAGATGGTATTAAGCCGATTCTGAAGGCTTTAATTTAAGTTTGAGTGCTGTCAAAACTTAACTTTATTCATTACAAAATATTTCATAAATGTTAAAAATAGACGCTAAATTAGTTTGTACTAATTTAAGTTTTGACAGCTCTAAAACTAAAATTAAAGCATTCAAAATTGGCTTTTATAATTTGATAAAATAGTATATTGTTTTAGGAATCTTTTTCTGGGGACCTGTTAAACAGAAACGCGATTGAAGAAATTCAGCTCGATAAAAATATTTACTGAAATTGAGGTCTTTCTCCTGGTTTGACTGTTTGGAATGACATATGGACTGCGATTATATTTTATTAGAGGGGTTTTAACAGTAAATTTCGATAGGAACTTGAGAATATTTAAATTTTGCTACCTTTCCTCGAAACCGTCCCTCTCGCACTGAGGGTTTTTTCGCATATGGAGTAACAGGGACGCTTAAACATTTACATATTGCCTTAAGAGCCTTATAGTCAACAAAAAGAGCGCGGTAGCCCTTTCGGTAAAACGCTGGTCCCTCAATCTTGAGACCTAGATTTAAATCCACCAGGTCGAGAATGTACCAATGAGTTTTTTTGTAATTTACAATGTGCATAGTATTGGTATTTGTACTTTATTATTGTATATTATACAAATACGATGTGCCGAATTCTATTCTGTGCCAACGACATCATATATTCCTATATAATTAATCTTACTAATGCTTACGCCTAAAAAATAAATAACAAAAAATTTATAAAAAGATTCTCTTCAGCGTCTCGTTTAATCAAATAATAAATATCAACAGCACGAAACCTCATTTGCTGTAATAAAATGATAATGCTGAAGGCGTCCGGAAATTCCCAGAGACTGATAAATTACGCGCTATTAACGGAACGCCATATTTGGCCGGCATCTTGTTTTGCGCCATTTTAATAATTTATTCTGTCGTAGCGCCGCCGGAGTGTTTCCTCCTTAGAGATGTAGCTATATTCCTAGTATAGAGCTACATATTTTAACGAAGACAGTAATACTAAAGTAACATTTATACAGACTGGTTCATTAACTTTGTTATTAAATGTACGTTAATCAGTTTAACATTGTAAATTTGCATTTATTTGTCATGTACAAATTTCAAAGTATTTGTTTTAATCGATTTTAATAAATAATAGGGTAAATTAAGTTGTAACATCAAAAGTGAATACTACAAAATTTAACCAGATTTATTGAGAAACTAGCTTTTGCCCGTGGCTTCGCCCATTCATTCGAATCTGTCAACAATTTCTGGGCCATAAATGTTAAAGTATAGGTACGTATTTGTCCTGACTCTGGTTTAGAATGTTATTGGTTCTCATCATCTCTTATTTGGACTCAAGGTACACTGTGTTTTGAATTGATTAATGGAATAAAAAGAGCCTTTGCCATATTCCAAGTCTCAATTTGGGCAAAGGTTCAGCTTAATCGGTTCAGTAGTTACGGCGTGAAGAAGTTACAAACATACATCCATCCATCCGATCAAACTTTCGCATTTTTAATATTAGTGGGAAGTGGGATAGAGGGATAATAATTCAAATGGTAGATATCCGAAATAAGCTTTGTTTTTATTTATAAAAATATTAGTGATTTTATTGTGATTTCAAGTACAAAAAATGGCGGACTATGTATCTCTAGTTACAATATGCTAGCTAGCTCCATGATTCTACCAGAGCTGTAATTCGGATTTTTCAAATAATCTCCTCTACTTGTTGAGCATTATAAGCGGTTTAAGCAGGAATCCGTTTCAAAACACATTTTCATCACACCTATTTGAAAAACGACCATTGGCTTTAGAGGATAGCGGGAGCCAAAGTAAATATTATTCCCATGGGAGTTTGCGCTTTCTCTCTTCTAATTGGTCCGCGATCGTACTTCTGATCGATAATCGTCTTTTAAACCAAAAAGGGCGAACACAATTTATGAAGAAGTTACTGGCCGGTTTGGTTTTGGCGGCAATGCGCGCTGAAAAAAAACTGTCATTCTTGTTTTCATTTTATTTTTTTCAGAAATTTGTCGTAGCTGTTATTGCAAATAGTAATTAAAAATGAGTTCGAGTATATACAAGGTGTAACAGAAAGGTGTTACCATATTTAAAGAGCTTATTCAGTCAATGGTATAGAACACCTTTTTCTATGGAACAAACCCTGTATCCCGAAAAAAAAAAAAAAAACTGTTTCATAGAAAAATGCAATGCCGCTCGGCCGAAATGTATGGAAGGTGTAACAGATCGTACCTCATCTGTTCACGTCTCAATTCACAAATAAATGTTATGATAATGGGCAGGAAGATTGTTGTATGTAATCAAATAAATCACGTTTAAATAAATAAAGCAAATTGAAATCGATCGCATAGAATAACTGATTTTAAATGATAAATACAGTAAACTCAACCACTGGCCCAAGCAATCGGTCCAATATGGAAGGAATTAAGAATAAACTTTCAATTTCAAACATTATGGTTTCCATTAATGCGTGAACTCTAAATTAGCTACAAAGTTGTTGCCACGTAGACTAGATTACGCCTGAGGCTTGTCACCATGTGTCTATCTCTTTCACTCTTACTCGTATATTTTTGTCCTGTCCTGCTTACGCATAGTATATGCTGTTGCCATGTTTTGTTGTTATGTTGCCATCTCTTTTACTCTTGTTTGTTTGTCTCACTTTTGTTCGTTCTGCACGAAAACGCACATAACACCGATGGCACCGATTACGCCGATTGCACTGATAACGCTGATATCACACTTAGTATATAAATGGGTGAAATGTAGGGTGGGGACTCATTCATTTTTACGCCGTCGTCAGTGGAAGTGCTGCAAGAAATCTTAAAGGTGTAGTTCATTTTTTGAGTTTATTTGGGGAAGTTTTTGTTTGTTTTAATAGTGATTTTGTTTTCGGAATTTGCGATTAAAATACGGAATGTGTCAATCTATCTGTTCGTTAGGTCTCAGGACCATTTCGCGTTCGCGTTAGCTTTTAGGTGGCGGAATGCCCCTTTTTTCATAAATAGATTCGGTTATGGTCAATAGTTTTTGACTTTTCCGACTCGGCGATCGACACAAACGCGTTTGAATTCGTGTAGGGTGAACGAGCGAACGAGTTAGATTCCGCGTTATGTAAAGGGTTCGATATTCGTCTTTTCAAGTTCCGAAATTAAAGTACGTACCTAAATAATGTAATAGTGCATAGGTCGATTCAGGGGTTGATGGGGAGGGAAGGGAGTATGGTCTCTTCTTAGTAATGCCGGACGTGGAAACGGGAAGATGTACCAGGGTAGTGGCATAGGGCTAGTCGCTGGGAAATTTTGAAGAGTCAGGCAGGGAGCTTACAGAGCGGAAGTCGCACTGGACTAAATTCGGGTCACCTACTGGTGTGAACGACAGAATTTAGTTTTAACCTCCTCTGGAGGGAAGCAAGCGTCTGGGATGGCCTTGCGCCAGTTTTACATACTGGAAACACATCCCCCATGAAAGGCGATGTTTATGGCAAAGCGTCCGAGCCGTGAAGAGGCTGCGATTTGTTCTATCCTTTGTCATCTGACTGAGCTGGTCATGGTCTCATATCTATATATTTATATATACACATGATCATATAGGCTATCCCAGCAAGCGGGGTGACGTCCTTTTTACCTACTGTATCACCCCCTGTCTGAGTAGGGCAAAGTTTTAGGGTGTTAGGCACACAGAGAGGTTTCAACTTGCCTCACTTCTTTCTGTCGATTAGTTGAGGGGTTGTATGGTGTTTGCTAGCACAATATACAACCACACACACGTTTAATTGTAAATGTGAGGTGACGGACCTCTAGCTTTAAAAATTCACACATTTAAAAGCCTAGGAACATTTGATTTTAGGGCCAAATGTTAGGTAGGTAAATTCCAAAATTCAAGTCTATTGTTAGGACATTAATAGGTTTTTTTGAGAAATTATGCATAGTGGGAGGTTTCAGGTAACTTTCTTCATTGTTCAGGGAAAATAGGTCAATAATAGTACATTGTTCACCGAGGGAAGAAAGGGAAAGTTTACCAACGAGGGTGTAGTTTGAGGCCCGAGGCGAAGCCAAGGGCCTCAATACACACGAGTTGGGAATCGCACTTTCTCCCGAGTGATACATATTGCTTTATACTACACCTGCGAGGAGATAGTATAATTTTACTTTTAATCAGAATACAATAAAAGGAACCGACTGACTCGCGTGCGATTGTCACTTTTTATTTCCTTCTTATTTTTTTATTATGTGCAGGAAAAGCAAGTGGCCAGTATCATTTTTCGAGTTGTATGTACGAGTTCGCAAAATAATACTGGCCACTTGGACACCTGCTCATTCTTTATGTTATTTAAAAAAAAAACAGCACGTTAACAATGGATTTGCATATACTTTTTCTGCCCGCTCAAGCACGTTAACAATGAATTTTCATACACTTTTTCCGCCCGCATATTTGTATGACAGTAATGACGTATTTTCTGCATCGTTTTCAACAAAGAAAGAAGGTACTTTCCGAGCAGGTGTAGTATAAATTCAATTATGATAGGTTACAAGTTTTCAAGTAGATAGGGACCTCTGAAAATTAGAGTTAGTGGTTCAGGAATAGGTTGTTGTTGACTAGTTTGTTTGACAAATAGTTTCATTGTTTACTTATCTGAGAGGGCTTTATAAGTCCAAAGAACTTAAACTTTGAATGTAAGGGCATAGGGCTTTGATACTGAAATAGTTTCATTGTTTATCTAAGAGGGTTTTATATGCCCACAGAATACTAATTTTGAATGCTAGGGCATAGGGCTTTAATATTGGCAATAAATATGAAATGATAGGAAACATAAGTTTCACCACTTAATTATCTCTTAAAATATTGTATTTACTTAGGTGTTTCTTTCAAGAAATAAAGAGACTTGAGTTTGGCACAAAATATGCCTAAATAATATAGAAAGCCTAGATTTAGAATTCAGGTTGATGAAATGTATTCTAGACCACAAAAGTTCATAACTGTAGTACCTATCAAACCCTTTTTAAGGTCAGTTCTTAGTAAACATTAAGTTATAAAGTAAAATCAAATAGTTTGGTATATAAGAATCCAAAATAGAGTGTAGCAGACTAACAAACCTTTTGGTCAGTATTTACTTACATTCACCCTTGTCGAAATGACTGTTGCATTGATACAGAGTAGAACCTTGATGAAATATAGGATGTTTCGGATTTTTTTTTATTACTCAATTGAGTAACTAATAAACTAATTACCGTGAAAATAGTTTCGGGAAATCTTTATTCAAGAGAATAATTTCAATTGTTATAAATGTTCAATAAACTTGAAGTACATAACATGATGTATTTGTTTGCATAAATGCTTTCCCTTGTCTGGCAAAATAAAAGCCTTAACTGATACTATACACCAAATATGGGGTAGTAAAAGTTGTTCTTCGTCAATGGAATTAAATGAATACATCTTTAGAACATAAACAAAGTTCTATTAGTATTTTTAATACTACATTACTTAGAGCAGATTTCTCTTTCAAAATATATTGAAATTATTCTACTGAGTGTAGTTATAAAATCGACTACATAAATAACTGCAATACTGTTAAGGATGAAAGTCACAGTAGTTTCATATTACTAGAAAATCAATGATCTTTAAAGTAAACTTTCTTACATGAAATGAGGGTTGAAAGCCTAATTTATTGTATTCAAAAGTTTTAGTATATTTGAGACTTATTATGTAAAAAACTTACTGAAACTTGGAGATTTTTAGAAAATGGGTAAAATTCCAACTTGGTACTTATTTGACTTGCCTTAAAATACAACAAAGACAACTAATACAAGAGAAGTTTATTACTGAAACAACTTACAATTTTGACTTGATAGAAATTCCCTATTGAATAGTAAACAGAATGACTGTACGCTGAATATGAAAGTCCAAGTTTTCTACTAGATAGTTTTGTCATATTGACCTAGCATCTTTAAGTTGAGTACTACTAGCAGTATCTAAGAAAATAATTTTAGCTTGGGCTGCCAGGCACTATTTGAGTAGATCTGTTAAGAGGCCGAATCTTTGAATGGGACATGGTGCAACACGAGTGATTTCAATGTTTATTACTCAAATAAATAGTAATATTTGGTGTATTTGTATTGATGTACTTGTTCTTTTGTCAGGCAAAATTCAGCCACGAGCTAACTATACACTGAAATGGGGTAGTTTAGCTTACCAATGTCATAAGAACAAATAAAATATACTTGGTACAGAAACACAAGATAGCCACAAGTTAGAAATCTGAAGTCATTCTGTTGGATTAATTGTGTCGTTTGTAGTTTTGGTTACTATAAATGTAGGGACGCTCTGGATTTCTTGTTGGTTCTTTACCAGACTTGTGTAGTCAGGGAACCAACATAGGCGCGTAAATTTAAAAATAAATAAATAAATCTTAAATTTAGAATTCAAAAAAAAGTATACACTAAAAAAAGTCAAGGGGGTATTCCACATCCAAGGGAAGGTACTTCTGAGAAGTTGCCAATATGGCTTTCTTTGAGTCTCTATTTTATTGACCAGATAATCACAGTTATGAGAATTTTACTCACTGTCCTATGGACTTATTCGAAGATTACCAGCTAAATAAGTAATTTTCGTATAGAAGTATCTATCGAGTAATAAGTTTTACAACATACATAAAGGTCAGCTGTTAGAATACTATTCAGCTTTGATCATCAATAAATTATTAAATTTCAAACTCAGAAATACCTCATCTCATCCATCCCCAATTATTGGTAGTGGTTATTAAAAAAATAATAATAATGCATTTTATTCATAACATAATCAAACAAAATATGTATGTGATGTATCGTCTAAAGTAGCGGGTATAGTCTAACATAGTAAATTCACATAGCCAGAATTGCTACAGAGATTTTATTCACCTTTTTTTTATTTATTGTAACTTTAATGAATTTTACATCTAGATTTGTTTACAAAGTGTTATCTCTATGACTTTCATATATTGGCTCTGACAAACAGTGAAATTTCTAATCTGAACATTTTACCAATACTTTATATTCTCTGATTTTACTATCTAAATCTACGGATTTGGTTTTAATTATTCTATGTCCAATTTACTTAGCACGTGAAAGATAAGTTATAATTTAGAACAGGACTATTAATAAGGGTTGTTAGCTATCTTCATCTCTGAATCACTTTTAAAGAATTTGGGTTCTACTTAAGGCGCTACGTAAGGTTCTAATCTGACGATCACACTTTGGCCATATATCTGTTAAAATCATTTCTATTAAGCACCAAACGTTAAGCTATGTAGGTTGTAAGTGGGTTGTTATTGGGATTCGACAGAGTTCAGTATGAGCAATGGGGTTGTGGTGTTACAGGAGGTTTTAGTACAAAGGGCAGATTTTTTATTTGAGATTTCAGGATTTTATTTATTTATTTATTTTTATTTAGAACCTTAGCCTACTAACAGTGACTTTCACCAACTCGTAAGCTAAGTTATTAACACATTTACAAAGGTTTTAACACAATTTTAACACTTATGAACTAAATGCTTAAAAAAAATCTAACAAGAAGAACAAATTTTGATAAACTAATATTAAAAATGTCAATTTCTGGGTATTTATTCAGGAGCAGATTTAGCAGGGTACACGCTTGGAAGGTGGGCGCAAAACGAGCATGCTGTGTGCGTACCACACCCGTTGCAAAAAGCAGGCGTGACCGCAACATCGCGTACCTGTTCGGTGCCGCCAGCGCGCAGCCCGCGAGGGCAGCGGGGTCGTCCACTCGGTTGTGTAACAGCAGATAATAGTGCACTAATAGCGCTAGCTTACGTCTCAGCTCTAGGGTGTCTACCCCTACCATTCCGACCACGAAAATGGATGGGAATAAGTATGGATAATACCCATACACTTTTTTATATAGATATCGAGCAAATTTACGTTGGACTTTTTCCACCATGAGCTTGTATTTTTCCTCATGTGGGTCCCAAATGATTGCGTTGAACTCTAATTTACTTCTCACATAGGCATTGTATAACGCTACAATGGGTCTCGGATCTTTAAACCTTGCAGTTTGTCTCATTACAAAGCCTAGTGATTTATAGGCTTTTTTACAAGTCAGCACAATGTGGTCATTAAGAGTCAGTTCACTGTCAAGTGTCAGTCCTAGGTCTCGTATTTGTGAGACTCGTGCGAGCGGAGCTCCAGCTATGGTGTAATCCCTTTCGGGCGGAGTGCGAGACCTGGTGTACGTCTTGATTTTGCACTTAGAGCCATTGAACTCCAAGTTGTTACGTTCACTCCAGTCTACAACACTATCTATATCGCTCTGTAGCGCCTGCGCATCTTCTCTGTCACCTATACTCAAGTACAACTTCAGATCGTCCGCAAACATCAAGCATTTAGCCACCCTTACAACCTCTGGGAGATCATTAATCATGATCAAAAACTGTGTGGGCCCCAGAGTGCTTCCTTGACTGACACCAGAAAAAGTTTCATAGGAACGAGAACATATACCGGCCAACTGAACATATTGTTGGCGATTGCTAAAGTAGTTGGCAAATAGCTGTAATAGTTTTGGAGTAAACCCTATGGCTGCAAATTTTCGTAGGAGCACGTCATTATCGACGCGGTCAAATGCCTTTTTAAAATTAAAATAGGCCACATCAGTTGGCAGTGACCTATCCATAGATGTTGTTGCATAGTTTACGAAATTAATCAAGTTAGTAGTAGTTGATCTACCTTCGCGAAAACCGTGCTGGCAGTCAGAAAGGAAAATTCTTATCTGTTGCGTCACTCTGTGATTAATCATAGACTCATAAATCTTCCCAGGGACTGAGAGCACGGCTATAGGCCTATGGTGATCTACTTTAGATCGGAATTCATCCTTGGGTATAGGTGTAACTCTAGAGGTTTTCCATTTACGCGGATACACAGAGAGCTTTAAAGATGCGTTGTAGATAAATAGAAGTGGCTCTTCCAGGGTCGCTAGGCAGTCCTTAACGACGTAAGGCGGTATTCCGTCTGGACCTGGAGAGGATCGAGCTTTTAATCGTCGGACAGCATACCGAAGATCGGCAACAGTGAATCTGTCGATAGCGACGCGTGACGAGCTGACACCAGGACCGGCGCTCCGCTCGGCGGCCTCAGCATCCAGTGTCGGTCGGTTGGGGAGGAATACTGATTGAAAGTATGCTGCGAAGGCATTTGTTGCATCAAATTCTGTTAACTGTTTACCTTCATACTCATATTTGTCACAAGTCAGTCTGGTAGTCCGTTGGTCTCTGATAAATTTCCAAAATTGGGTCGGGTCACTACTAATGTCTTTTTCAGTCCGTCTAATATAGTCGTTATAAGTCAAGTCTATAAGTTCTTTTACTCTAGCTCGGTAATAACGAAACATCTCCCTATTAAATTCTTTGCCTTCCTTTTTATATCGTTTTAGATGAAAAAACTTATTTTTGATGTTGCGTATAATTTCAGGAGTAAACCACATAGGATAAGTATACCTCGTGGCTTTCCCATTACGCGTTTTTCTAGGAACACAATCATCTATACACTGATACAACTTTTTGTAGAAAAAATCAACTGCTTCATCTACGTCGTCCATCTCATAGATTCCAGTCCATGAAATAGACGCAATAGATGCGTATAATGCACTAAAATCTGCCTTACGAAAATTCCACTGGGGTGGAGAGTGACCGCTAACAAGGCGGTTGGGCGGGCGCGGTGGCGGCAGCGGGCGGGCGGGCGCACGGCGCGGGAACAAGGCACGCACCTCCAACGGCGGTTGATACGCGTCCGGACGCACCAGTGGCTCCACGTCCCCACTCACCTCCAAGCGTGCACTGCCAAGATCGCTCAGTACAAGGTCTAAAATACCATTAGAGCTATTTTTTATTTCATTGAATGAGGAAGAGTCACGATTTTTGTTAAGTATGTAGATCGATGACAGTAAAAAAAACATGACTTATGGTGAAAAAAATATCCAAATCGGACAAGAAATGTCGAAAGTACAGCAATTTTACTGTAGCAGTTCAAATAACGCCCGCCAGTACCAGCCGCGAGCGCGTGACGTCATCCCACACATACCCGGGGCGCGACCCCGCACGCGCTCTTCAGTTCTGTAGGTGTACTCTGTTTCCCGCGCAGTTCTTGAGCTGTGCTTGTCACGGTCGCTTTGTTATAGATTTATTGTTGTGTATCAATATCCTTAAAAATGTCTTACAAATATTGTGTCGTGCCAAAGTGCAAGAGTACAAGTAGTAGTACGCCCGACAAACTATTTTTTCATGTTCCAACAGACAAAAAAGCTAGAAAAAAGTGGTGTAGTGTTATGAAGAGAGATCCTTTATCAAGCAAAAGTACTCATTACTGTTGCGAAGATCATTTCGACGTAAGTACCTTTCCTACGTTATACCTTATACTTGACGTATACCTATTTCCTCGTATTATTGAGTAAATGTCACCTATTTTATCGATCAATGGAATCAAAAACCTTAAAACTTAATCCTTTTATGTCATATTGTCTCAACCTTAACACAATCGTATGAGGTAATAACAATAAACAATAATCAACGTAGGTATGATATTTGTAGTCCGGGAGACTACCGCATTTTTATCTACGATAATGAATACCTATCAACAATAGGTAATGATTCGAATTTTAATTTCTTTGCTGTAGGACCTATTTTTTGGATCTGCTTTTCTCAGTAAGTAAAGTATTATTTAAAAATAAAATAAAGAATCTTTAATCTGTTTTTACTTTTTACAGGTCGAAAATGACATGGAAAATTATATAAGGTACCGATTGATGGGTGGTCAACTAAGACTAAAAAAAGGAGTTCTGCCGCATAAATTTGACTGCCAAAGAAAGGATAACGCCGTTGTAGAACGGACTGGATATAAAAAAAGACAGCAGATTGAGTACTTTGAAAGAGTGCTTAATCCGGAAGTTGGTCATGAAAACCTAATAACACAAGAAGAGTTCGTGGCGTGTGAAACGATTGATTTTAATTCAAATGATACAGAGGCTATAAACCCGCTTGAAGAAGATAATGCGGCAAATCTACACAATGATCCTAAATATAAATCACTCGCAGTGCAAGTTAATATAAAGCCAAAAGTTCGAAGCAAGGGCATTAATACTGACGCCGGTTTTGACCGGGTTGAAGAGTTTGCTCTTAAAATAAAAACGGTGAAACCAAAAGAACATCGTCGGGATCATCATCGGGAACCAATGCATGATAGCTTCACATCTTACTCTAATACTTCATCAGTTTCTGCGAGCCTAAGTGGATTCAGTGTAAATACTGACGCCTGTGAAATGAAACGACAAGTAGATACTGAGTTATTTAAGGAACACATGCAAAAAGGAACTTTAATGTCTATATCTAGAGAACCTAAGCTTTTTCTCGGATTACCATCGCAAGTGTATTTCTGTTTAGAATATTTGAGTGAATCTACTGAGAGACCTCTGATGGATGTATTATTGAGCTTGAAAAAACTGAGATGGCGTGAACCGAATTCCGTGCTTGCTGTTCAATTTGGAGTTTCGGAATCTACAGTCGCCAGACATTTCAAAGAAACAATACCTAAGGTTGCTCAATGCATGGAGAAACTGATTTTTATTCCTCCTCGCGACGATATTCGCTCAAATCTTCCGATACCTTTTAGGAGGCGTTATTCAACAGTCGTCAGCATCATAGATTGTTTAGAAATTCAAATCGAGAAACCTAGCTCAGCAGTACATCAGGCGCTGACGTGGTCACAATATAAAAATGCGAATACTATAAAATATCTAATATCGATAACACCTAATGGACTTATAAACTTCATATCCGAAGGTTATGGAGGAAGGACATCGGACGCCCTTATCTTTGAAGACTGCGGTTTTCTTCAGATGTTATCCCCCGGTGACGTAGTGATGGCTGATAGGGGATTTAAGAATATAGCTCATTTACTTGAACGTCAAGGTTGCAAACTTTTAAGGCCTCCTAGCGTTGATTCGGGATCAAAACTAAGTAAAGAAGAAGTTTTAGAAACTAAAAGAATAGCGGCCCTTCGAGTACACGTCGAGAGAAGTATAGGGCGTTTAAGGGAGTTTGAAATGATTGCACCTCATGCATGTGTTGACATTGATTATGTTAGAATATTAGACTATGTTGTGACATCTGCTTGTGGAGTAGTTAATCTTCAAGAATGCTTATTTAGAAACCAAGTTTAAAATAAAACAATATTTATATCTTAAGCCATCTGTTTATTTTTATACCTTAACCTAAGTTTTGACCAATTTAGGAAAGACTGAGTGTTTCCAAAAACTTGTTGACTTTTCCAAAAGATCTTTGCAGTAAATTTCATCAAAATCTTCTTCAAAGATTTCTACTTCTTTGTTAGCTTCAAAATTCTTATCAGCAACACAAAAAAGCCCTTTAGTTTTGTTGCAAAAAAACATTTGCAGCTGGATTTGACCTTTTGATTTGTTTGTGAGACGATTATTTTTAATAAAGCTTTCTTTGCCTTGTGTGGTCATGGGACATTTTATTTCTATGACATATTCTTGTGTTAAGCCATCAGGAGATGCACCTAAAATAGGCCAATCACTTTTCAAAAACAGCCCACCATTTTCGATTACAAATTTTCTCAATTTTGCTACTTTTGCCCTAACATCAGGTTCCAGTACTTTGCCTCTTCGCATTGCAGGAGTTTCTGGTATGGTTGCACCGAATATTTGCTCAACTAATGAACCATCAGGGGTTTTGCAATGGGCGGCGTCGTGTATTTTTGACGCGGTTATTCTGCAATATCGCATCTCATGCCATAAAGGAGACTGAGCTTGAGATAGAGTTTCTTGTTCTATTTTTGAACACTTTTCTGGTGTTTGTTTTGTTGTACAATAATCGATGAAGCCTTGTGCACTGTTCGTGTCGTTACCTTCTTTTTTATAATCATTTATCAAGTTATGCAATGATAATTTCGTAAGTTCATTCTGTGTAACGTAACTTGTTAACTGAATCCTAATAGAATTTAACTGTATATTGTGCACCAGTTTGTTAAAAAATTGTTCACTTCTTACATTAGCGTTATCGTCAATATCTCCAGCGCTGGAACCGATATCTTTGGCTTTTATAAATTTCAAGGTTGTGCCCACTGTGGCCAGTTTTGGTTTGGCCCAATAACATTTTTTTTCAGTTGGAGAAGGCTCTTCACTGCGTCTGTGTATCCACATAAGAAATGCTACACTATGTTTGCAACCTCCTTTTTGTGCAGCACAATCATGACAAGTAACATCAATAATAGTTTTATCATTTTCTTCACATTTGAGAGTGCAGCTATAACCTTTAGTTTTTACTTTATGCTCCGGTGTTATTCTTGCCTTTACTGTGCACACATTTCCATTTCTTTGGACTTGGACATACCCTACGGCATCGTCGCCATATGACTCTCGTACAGACCTGTAATAATCATACAGCATTAAATACCTACATCACATTACCTGATGCGGTTGCACCATTTAAGTGCATCGAAACAAAAAACATGGTAGGTATCCGCTAATGTTAGTTAATCTACGGCGCGCTCCCGGTCTATAATGTTTAGGTGAACTTGAAACCGGCACTTACTAAATCGCAATGAATCATGCCTGCAGTTGCCTGCTTACAAAAACATCAACTCGAACTCCGTAGGAAGAAATAATGTAGGTACTTGACTTGACTAACGTTTTTATGATGGAGTGTGTTATGCTGTCCATGTACCTTTTTACCCAGGTTATTTTATTATTTTCACATTACCTACCGCAACAGCCATGGGAAAAAGTACCTAGGCCTAAACTCACTAACTAACACATTAAATTTGGTAGGTACTTACCGTTGAAGCTTCCAACCTCGGATTTCAGCGCTGGTATACTTCACATGATTGTTTAAGTATTCAAAAACCATGAAAGAATCCACTTTAGGTAGATTATCTGACTGTCCTTTTTCGAATCCATCTTCCAATTTGTTGCTCATTATTACAGAACACCGAAACAATAAACCGATAATGCATAAAACTCGAAAAAAAACCGAGTGTTCGCTACTAATCACGAATGTGCGTACTGGACGACTGCGATCGCGCGGGGTCTGTGTGTGATGACGACATCGGTATCCACGGGCGGGAGGCGCGCGTTTTAAAATCAAGCCCGATAAAATATTAAATAACTTTGCCATTTATGGACGGATTTCAAAAAATCAAAAAGTAGTGTACTCAGAAAATCATAATACATGCAATGTAATAGTCAAAATTGGATTCTCCCGTTATGTGACTTATCCTCATTGTTGAAACTTGCATAACTCTAATAAACAACTGTATTGCAGTGAAGGGTTTATACCGCAAGAATTCAAGTTAAAATCGCCGATAATAATGTTTACAAGTTTAGAGTACTTATTTACAATGTTTTCAACAACTGTGAATAAATTTACATATATCCTATCATTAGATGAAGGACTTATGTATACAACCCCACATAAAAACTTAATATCTTTACGCGAGACTATAGCGAATAGCACTTCGAAGTCCCCGGAATCGCCCTCGATGTTTACAATCTGTTCGACGCTGTAATGGTCGCGCACGGCTAGCAGTGCCCCCCCGGCGCCCGCGTCCCCTCGCCGATCTCGGCGCAGCACGGTGTAGCCCGGCGGGAACACCTCGCCGTCTGACAAACTGCTAATAAGGTTGGTTTCGGTGATAGCCAAGATTGACTCCATAGTAATAGTTGTTCTGTACCATTGACTGAATAAGCTCTTCAAATATGGTTACACCTTTCTGTTACACATTGTATAATATATTAACACCTAAAACATATTAAATTATGCAGCTAATGTGGTACAACAATTATTACCACAAAATCCTAGGTACTCATACATCTTTTTTTTCTCATTCGTAGAGATGAAAAATAGTGTGTATCACTCGGGCCTAAGTAAAATTTTGTTCTCGGGCGGCGTATATTGAATTCCTCGCTACGCTCAGGATTCTATTATAGAGTCCTTCGCTGCGCTCCGAATTCAAAATAACGCCCTCGACGAACAAAATATTACTTGGGCCCCTTGAAACAATAGTTGTTGCTTCCCCAGAATATTGCTTGCTGTCAAGCTGAATGGTGGCTCCAGAACCGCCAAAAGACAATTTAAAGTTTGAATTTGGAAGAGAGAAAAGTTTACTTTCCAATTCACTTGTTTGCGAAAATCGTCGAACGTGTTGCATTGTCAGTGTGATTTATAGACGGTTATAAAACTGTCGGTTAAAAACCACTAGTGCGTGAAAACACGTTAAAAACGCGTTTTAAAACACGATCGATTTCATTATCGGTTAAAAATCTAACAATAATTACTTACAATTATAGAATTAAATGAGACTTGAGGATAATTCATGATTTATATAAAAAAACGGCTCACCTCAATACGTGTTATGATCGGGAATGAAGGCAGTCTAAATCTGCTGAAACTGGTCGGCTTTCCCGATCATAACACGTATTGAGGTGAGCCGTTTTTATGTAAATCAATAATTACTGTACCTTGACCACAAAATGGATACTACCAGAAGGCCGACTCGACGACGGAGCGAAAACAGACGCACACATGCATAGACGCGTACGTATGATGATCTCGGCAGAATTTTGTATTGGCATTCGACCGACTTCATCCGAGACGTACGCGTCGTAAATCGTCGTAGTAGTCGTAGTACGTCGTGTGTGCGTGTGCCTGTTTTCGCTAGTTATGCGGAGTAAACCTTCTGTAAGTGGTTATTTTGTGCCTTGACTGTTATTAGCTTATTATGTTGTCATTAAGTAGAAAAGTAGAAATAATCCAATAGTTTTGACATGCATGTAATGCTAGCCGCACGTTTCGCAATAGTATTTTGTGCAACTGTAACATAATTTGATACATTGCGACACGAGAGCAAACGAAGTGAGTTTCTTAATAATTTTGCACGAGTGTCCCAATGTCTAATTATATTCAGTTGCACACAATACTTTAACTACGACCATCAAAAAATATCGTCTTTATTATAATATTTTCAAGTAACAATTTCACGAAAAATGAGAATTCTCGTTCATGAACCTCGGGTGCGTCGTCCCGATAATGCTGCCTTGAAGGCCAATCAGGATAAAAAGAGCGTGGCTGAAGAAACAAGGTCGGGACTTATTTCTCGTCTCTGTTGTTGATTGGCTCTCTAGCGGTGTTATAGTAAATTAGGCCAATGGCAGCGCAGAATCGCGGTGTTATAATGTAATATTATAACATCGGATAAACAATCTAAGTACTTATAAAACTGCTTTTAATGTTGCAATTGCCTTGTTGCAGTATGGGAGTAGATAAAAACATTTTTTTTTCTGGGTCGCAAAGTAACCGGAAAAAAAGATATATAAAAAAGAAGCACAATTATTATACATCAAATATTCGTTTCAGTTTGAAATAACGAATGAACAATAAAACTTTTATTTTAATTTATTAAAACATGCCAAGTTAAATAATAACACCATCCTCTTTCCTAATTCTTTAGTAAGCTTAATGGGTCGTGACCCGTTCGTCACGTCGTGTGACGTCGTTGTTCGGACCATGTTCGGACCAAATCGTGCAACTGAGTTTTAAACCAGTGCCTCTAATCGATTAAGCTGAACTTTAGCACACACGTTTGGTTTTAGCATAGACTAATTAGTCTATGGTTTTAGTGAAAATGCATGATAAACTAAGTGACGTCATTCTAAATCAAATATGGCGGACGCAACAAAATGGCGATTTATTATTTGTATACCAACCCTTTTTGACATGGGTATAAAAAAAGTATTTTATGAAGAGAATACGATAAACTAAGTGACTTCATTCTAAATCTAATATGGCGGATACCTAAAGATGGCGATTTATTATTTTCATACCAATCCTTTGAAGTTGGTGCTCAAATTGACGAGGAGAATATAAGTAACTTCGTTCTAAATCCGATATGGCGGAAGCTCCAAGACGGTTAACTAAATTTCCTTAACCTCTTTTCATGGTTATCAAATGAAAGATTTTGACGTTCCAAAATTCCGTTATTATTATGGAGAACATAATAAAATCAAAAATTAAAAACCTTCAAAAGCTTTTGCTTAAGCCATAGGATTCAACGAATAAAATCAGTTTACATCGCTGATTCAATATTCTGTGTTGAATTATTTTGTTTTTAAAAGCTTGCCGCGCGCATTGTAAGGTTATCTGTCACAAATGCGAGTAACTTAAAAAAAAAACATAATTTATTTAAGTTTAGTAACACTAGATTGTCGAGGCTCCTCTCTTATTATTTTCAATTTGTGAGCATAAAAACGATTGGCTCAAAAAGACGTGCATCCAGAGCCGTAAAACTATTAAAAAAAAAGAGGCTACTCCCAATTTAAGCAGTATTAAACTTTGTAATCACAGACCTTACTTTAATTTTGTGAGCCTAAATTTTACTCCGAGTACTATCTGCGACCCAAAATCTAATTTAAAATAAACCAACAGGGGATTCTGGATGTGCTTAATTAAAGAATATAATTTAAAGATTATTCCATGACCCTGGCTTACTTAATGACGCTTGTGTTGTCATATTAAGGCTGATTTCTATGAAACTTTACATGTGTCCAAAAAAATTGAAATTTTCACAATTTTACTTGAAATGCTGTATTTCACTGTTTTTCCATTAAGTTGTTACGAGTCGACCGAAGTGGCGTTAGCACAGTCGATCTGTACGTTAGCACAGTCGGTCAGTACGTTAGCACAGCCGATCAATACGTTAGCACAGTCGATCAGTATGTTAGCACAGTCGATCAATACGTTAGCACAGTCGATCAGTACGTTAGCACAGTCGGTCAGTACGTTAGCACAGTCGATCAGTACGTTAGCACAGTCGATTGTAATGCTATCATGAAATCATGAAACCTACCGTAAAGACCAGCCACTTCATAAGTACTTCATCCTGGAGAGCTATTTTAAGTCTCTAGTAAGTGTCTCAATAAGTAAATCCAGTAAATTCGTATAAAAAACCATTAAATACCACATGTTGATTGCCTTTGATTTTGGCGCTTTTGATTGCCTTAGTGCTGAACTACTCCTGGCGAAAATGTCCTTTTACGGGGTTTCAGAATCTGCTTGCGACTGGTTTCAATCTTTTCTGACCGATAGAAAGCAATACGTGGTAACTGAGGATGACCAGGGAAATGTAAGACAGTCTAAAGTCAAAACAATTACCCGTGGCTGTCCACAAGGATCTATTCTCAGCCCTCTTCTGTTCATCCTGTACACATCAGATCTCATAACTAACCTTAAACACTGCAAAGTTCATCTATACGCAGACGACACGCAACTGTATCACTCTTTCAGACATCAAGCTACTACTGAAGCGGTACAAAACATAAATGAAGATCTTGATGTAATTTTCAAATGGACAAAGAAGAACGCTTTGCTGCTGAATCCAAACAAGTCAAAATTCATGACGCTGGGAACAAAACGTCAATGCGAAAAAATCATGGAAAACTCACCACATATTACTATCAATAATAATGTTGTGGAGAGAGTCATGACCGCGAGAAACTTGGGTTTAGTGATGGATACAGAACTTCATTTTGAACAACATGTTAACCAAAAAATTAGAACAGCTTTTTATAGGCTAAAGGTTTTGTATGGCATTCGAGATTTCCTGAAAGAAGAAGTAAGGGTACTTTTAATCGAATCACTTGTCCTTTCAATATTTAATTATTGTGACACTGTTTATGGACCAAGGTTATTTGAAAAAACAAGTCGCGCTATACAACGAGTCCAAAATGCCTGCGTAAGATTCTGCTATAAAATACCAAAACGGGCACATATAACACCTTACCTCAACGAACATAAAGTTTTGAAAATGGAGAGTCGAAGAGAGTTACATCTCGCCGTCCTAGTACACAAAGTTGTGCATACTAAGCGACCGAACTACCTGCACGATAAATTTGAATGGCTTGGTGATGCACATGATAAATATACCAGAAGTAAGGAGCTGAATAAAATGTCTATTCCCAAACACAAAACTGCTAACTATAGAGGAGGGTTTAAATTTGCAGCATCAAAGGTATGGAATGACTTACCACCACCATTGCAAAAATACATGACTCCCAGTACCTTTAAATTAAAATTAAAATTAATTCTAATACAAAAACAAATCATACTGGCAGAATTTAAATACAAAAAAAAAAAAAGAAAAAAAAAAAAGGAGACTGTCAATAAAGAATAAATATAAATATACTAATACGCCAATCTGTTGTTCTTTGATGACGGCAAAGGCAGACCCAATAATTAAAATTTTTACATAATTTTTACTGTTATTTCATGTGCATATTTATCCTACATAATTATCATATTACTTACATATATATTATTATTTATTTACATGTTATAAATTTACTAGAGCGCCCGCTGCAAAATGATCCAAAACAACCTTTAAACGTATACAAACAAAGGGGCTCGCTGAAAATCAGCGCTGTAGGAACTCTCGACAAGTTTCCGACAGCAAATGCTGAGCGGGCCACCTTTTGCCAAACAAAAGCTGTACAATGTATGCTAGCTTAAGGATGTATGGTTAACCATATAACACTTTATTTATAAGTTATTTTGTAAGTTATTTATTTTGTAAGTTACTTGCCTTCTTGGTTAATTTGTTAGAATTTAAGTTAGTATATAATATCTTGTTTTATTTTTTATTCTTTACTGTATTTTTGTTTTGGCAATAAATTCCGTTCTTTCTTCTTTCTTTCTTTCTATGTTTATTTATATTTAAAACTATCCCAGAAGACTAAGGAGTTTGGTGATCATAAGGTTTTACATATCTCTTGCTCTGTAAGTACACCCTTACACCCCTGAATGCCGGGGTGTATGACTATCATTACAGCATAGGTTTTGGAATTTGAAAAAAGAACTGTCATACTCATACTGCACGAAGAATATTTTTAAAAAGTTAATATTTTTTTTCTCGGTATCGATTAATTACTCGAATCGGAATCTAGACAATTGATTTTATAAAGATTTTATTTTAAATATGGAACTATTTGTTTCCACATCGTATGTTAGATGGAATCGATTTAAAAATCAAACTGGCCAGCAAGATTTGACGCGCTTGCGTGCGTGAAAAAAAAAAAAAGGCAGTCTACTAGTAGGCGCGAAAGCATCGCGAAAGTAATTAATTTTCTTGTTTGAGTTCTTTTTCAAAAGTTTTAAACGTGTCTAGTGACGAAGACATAGATCTAACGCCCGATTTTATTAAAGAAAGGGCAAAAACAGTTGTCGAAAATATATTACCGCCGAACTCGAAAGAAAGATATGTAAAGCCATACGACGAATTTATGAAATGGCGGTCAGAAAAAAAAGAGAAATCTCTTTCTGAAAGTGTTTTTATATCATATTTTGATGAATTATCTAAGAGGCTACAACCTTCCAGTTTATGATGCTTTTATTCCATGCTAAAATCTACAATGATGACAAAACATGACGTGAATTTGAAAGATTTTTCTAAACTTACTGCTTTCTTGAAAAGGCAGTCTGATGGCTTTAAAAGCAAGAAATCGAAGGTATTTACTGCAGAAGAAGTACAGAAATTCTTAAATGAAGCTCCGGATGAAATTTATTTAGCAATAAAGGTACCTACGTATTTACTTGCCCTTTTTAATAAGTTACCAAAATATTTCACAAAAATACTATGCGAATTTGGTGCCTTTAATACAACTTATGTCTTTTTTACAGGTTGTTCTAATTTTTGGGATATCGGGAGCCTGCAGAACCGTGGAATTGACAAACTTGACAATAGAAAATGTAGAAAAACATAACAAATTACTACTCATAAAACTGCCTAACACGAAAACTAAAATTGACCGGTCATTTGTTGTGCATGAAGAATTTGCAAATTATGTTGAAAAATATCAAGCTCTTCGGCCTGAAAACGTGGATACAAATCGTTTTTTTCTTAATTACAGTAAAGGAAAATGCCACAGACAAGTAATAGGAAAAAACAAATTTACAGGCATGCCAAAGCAAATAGCCACATATTTAAAACTGAGTAACGTAGAGTTATACACCGGGAATTGCTTTCGCAGAACATCAGCGACTCTATTGGCTGATTCGGGAGCCAACCTCACTCTGTTAAAAAGGCACGGCGGCTGGAAGTCCAGCAAAGTGGCCGAAGGTTATATCGAAGATTCGGTGGCAAACAAAAGCAAAATTACTTCTAAAATAACAGAAAATATAAACTTGAAATCACCACGTCAAAGCACATCATCTGAGCCATTTTTTAATGAAGAAAATAGTACCAGTCAACTGCCGCCATTTACGATGCAAGAACCTCAAGTCACTCAAACTCAAGTCTTATCATCACAAACTCATACTCAAACTATAAATATTCCTAAAAAGAACGTGTCCATATCTCTTACAAATTGTAATAATTTTACTATTAATTTTAATTAAATACACATTTTTTTCTTCTTAATAAATGTTCATTGAAACCTGCTGTCTTGTTGTTTACTTACCTCACAATCGATATGTAAAGCAGAGTATTTATCTCGGGCGTAAGCATCAATTGCATACTCGGGTTAATTAGCGCCTTCGCTTCGCTCAGGCGCCAAAAACCTCGTATGCAATTGATGTCATACAGCCCTTGGTTAATAATCTACTATTAAAAATAAGCGAGAGGTCCCGGGTTCGAATCCCGGTTCAGAGCTCATCACATCCAGATTTAATTTTCTTTTCAATGCATGTGCTCGTAAAGGCCCACTTTTTATGCATCATAACCGAACAGAAAGTCAATTATTTTGCCCTAGGGCTTTATCATTATTATTTTTTTTTAATTTATTTACAATGGTTGGCTAACCTGCAGCCTTTCCTGTGTACCATAGATGTTATACTTTTTTTTCCACTGTTTAACGGCTCTGGATACCTAGTCCTTTTGAGCCAATTACAATTTAAAGTTCACAAAATTATATTTGTTTTATTTCCTCACACAATGCATTGAAAAACGTAGTATGATACACGGGCGTAAAAGCAATAAATTACTCGGTTACGTTTAAAACACTCGCTACGCTCGTGTTTTAAATCGTCCTCGTAATTTATTCCTTTGCGCCCTTGTAGCATAAACTACTATTCTGCGTTTCTATACTTTAATGATATAATGTTAATGAAAATAGATAAGTTTTGTTGATTTTATATATAAGAAATCATTAAACATTCAAATTTAACTATATGCTATCCTGGGCCCGTAGCATAGTGTTTATTCGCACGCGAAGTGACTTAGTTGAATCACAAGTGCGAGGAGGTTGACACGATGTTTTTGCAATTAAACAGTACGTCATGCTCCTTGCACTTGTGATTCATTTAGTGGCGGATGCTACGGGCCTTGCTGTCAGTGTAAGGCGGGTGTCGGGATCGTCCGACGATCAAACTGAACGCAGCCTACAATAACGTGCAAGTTTGAGAAAAAAAATGGTGCTTATTTGTTGTGAAAAAATATTTGTAGTTTGATATTACTACAAACGGCTTGAACACTCACGTGTGATTGTTGTTGACTATATGCCAACTGTTTCACCGATACAATTCCGGCATTATCAAGGCGAGTGTCGTTCTTAGTGAAACGGTTGACATTTATTCAAAAACAATCACACCTGAGTGTTCAAACCGTATGTAATAATAATTTAGTATGTCAGCTCACGCGAGCTTTAATAATATTATTTGTAGTTTGCATTGTGAATCGAATTTTCCACCTACAAGTGCTCGGCTCGTAACGAACCTTTTTTGTATTTAACATTTTGAGGTAAGTTTAAATAGAGCTTTCTCATACCCCTTCACAAAATTTTGCCCCAATACGAGCAACGTGACTTTCAATATAATGAGTTCATTTAATTTTCCATCCATCAGCCCGTATTTGTCCACATCTGCACATAGGCCTCCTCCATATTACGCCACTCTTGGCGGTCCTCAGTCATCCTCATCCAGCCGCCACCCGCAACGTCCTGCAGATCGTCAGTCCAGCGGGCACGAGGGCGGCCTACGCTACGCTTTGCTGTACGTGGTCTCCATTCCAATGTCTTACGGCCGCAACGGTCATCACGTCGACGACAAATATGTCCAGTCCACTGCCACTTCAACTTACTGATTCGGCAGGCTATGTCGGTCACCTTCGAAGGTGACCATTTAATTTTATTTAATGAAAATTAAGAGGCAATGCGAATTTTATTTTTGTCACTGTCTCTCCAAGCAAAAACACGCTCAGTGCGAGAGGGGCAGATTCAGGTTGATAGCGAAAAATGTAAGTTTTATAATTATTATAAAAAAAACAAAAATAGCTAGCAAAATTTCAAATATCAAATCTCTAGATATTGTTAAAACACACCTAATAAAATATATTTGAGTTCTGTATATGGTTTCTATTCGTCAAACGAGGAGAAAAAGTGTGTTTGACGACCTCATTTCAACAAATTATTTCTATCGAAATAAATTTATCCAAACATGTTTTCCAATTTCTCAAACCCTAGATTATATAGTCAAAATGCATATATCAGAAATGTATCAAAATTTTCCGTGTATTTCATGAAATATACAAAAAAGAAGCACCTCTATTTTTTTACATATCGCCTTAAATAAATGCGGGATCGGACTTTTAACTCACTCGGCCAGGAGAACTCACTTACTTGGTGTCAGCAGTAATGTACTACCATAGTGGTTTTATTATGGTACTACTATCAATCACATACTAAAAGGTAAAATAAAAACACGGCTGAAAAAATAAATTTGTGCAAAAGTAAAAAAGGCGAAGAGCGCAAAAATAATTTCATAGCGTCGGTGTAAATATTCAACAGCTCACCTTTGTCTTTTCAGCAGTACACGTGAATTACGATCAACAACCTCTTAACACTTTACTACGAAACGTTATGGCGACAACGACGCTCTTAAGTGCCCTTTTTCACTGGTTATTTATATGAACGAAAGTGCTTGCTTCTTTTTGCTTTTCTGCGATATTTTTTGCTGTTTTGGGTGTACGTAACTGACAACATACATTATTTCGTCTTTATACATATAAAATACAATATCTGTCCGTCTGTACATATAAACATTAATGTCGATTTATAACTTCAGTTGCTTGAGAACAATTATATTTTTATTATATTTTATTATTTTATTTTATTTATTATAGTTTATGCTTGTGAAGTTGTGATTGTTTGCACTTGGTAGAATTTACTACACAATTCGCATAGAATAAATTATGTTAAGGTGTGTTAATTCGAAAACCATTTCGAGATTTAGGTTTAATAAGCAGTATTTTAGAACTTGTGGTCTAAAAAACCTCATGATTATAAATATTTTAAGGAAAAGGCTGCAACTTCCATTTGCCTTCGTGTGACGTCACTTGAGAAATGGCTGCTTAGAAATGTGTCCTTAGACAGAGACAGACCAGCTATGGGGATTGTGTCGATTCGGCGCAACACAATTTAAACTTATTTGACAGACAGGACTAACCTTATTTCGAGCGTCCTATCTTTGTTTTTTCGATACAGAAATAAAAAGACAGAACGCTTAAATTAAGGGCCTTACTATTGCCAAATGGGTACTTTCTAAAACCTACTCCTCGTTTATGGCCAAACCAAAAATAATGAAAAAATGTATTATGAATAATCAACTCTTAGACAACATATGCAACAGTTTTCTTTTTCATACCACCAAAACTTCTACATGAATTTTTTTTTTTACTGAATGGTGTTTTTTGACCTCAAATTCCCTACTGCTCCTGAGTGGCACGGCCGATTGAATTCATCTATGCTTTAATAAATAGATAAACTTTATAGCTATAAACATAACATAAGATTATTCAATCGAGTAATCACGTCCATGTGAAAAGTATAATTTTCTCCTATTTCGCCCTCTCAAGGACGCAGCGAGCGTCGTAACAGCCACTATGCATTGCGCGCTGATATGAACGTTATTTCAATGTCGTTTCCGTTGATATTTGTAGTGACAAATATCGAGCTGCTAATTTGGCGATGGTAATCGCCTTAAGTTTAGTCCTGTCAAATAAGTTAAAACGTGTAACACTGAATCGACACAAAATATTTGCATTAAACCATTGCACTTATGCACAGATTTTTTGAAATACACAAGGTGTAACAGAAAGGTGTAACCATAATATGTATATTTGAAGAGCTTATTCAGTCAATGGTATAGAACAACTTTTGCTATGGAGCCAACACTGAAATCTCAAAAAATAAATCTGCCCTTCCATACATTTCAACCGAGCGGCAATGCATTTTTCTACGAAACAGTTAATTTTTTTTTCGAGATACTGAGTTTGTTCCATAGTAAAAGTTGTTCTATACCATTGACTGAATAAGCTCTTCAAATATGGTTACACTTTTCTGTTACACGTTGTATATGTAATTTTCTTGGGTACAATATATAAAGGTTGTTAATATAAAGTTGCGGAAGCCGGTAACTAACGATAGTACTAGTGATGGACCATACGAACAGTTCTCGTGAAAAAAAGTTGAGAAATCGAGAATAAAGATCAGTTGTTTCATACATTTTTGTCGGGTAGCTATGTGACTTTTGAAACAGCAGATTTTTTTTTCACGTTTCGAGTGTTGGTGCCATAGTAAAAGTTGTTCGTATAGGCGTTACGGAAACAAAATCGACGCTTTAAGACCTTGCATATCTACTTCAGTAAATAATGTATTATTTTGATAAAATAGTATATTATTTTTGGAAACTTTTTCTAGGGATCTGTTAAAATAGAAACGCGTTTGGAGAAATTCGGCTCGATTGTCAGATAGCACGACCGGTGGGTACCCGGTCTTTCCACCAGTCGTGCAACTGGACAAAATAAAATTAAACAGTGACCTAATTGTAACCTACAGTTGGAAAAAGGTTCTGAAGAAAACTTCGTGGTACTTTACAATTAAGTGTATTTAACTTTATCACAAAACAAAACATCAATTCCACAAGCCAAAGGTGTTACAGAAAAATTATACTTAGTTACAAGCTTTTGGCCAAGACCTTCATTTGACATATATCTTGCCAAGACATTACTAAACCTTAAATACCTTTAAATAGTTGTGTCAGGGACCGCCTTAACATCAGGTAGTAATATTACATTGGAATTAGTATTGCCAAGACAAAAAAAATAAACATTTAAGTGATAACTAGATGTGTTTGTTACCGCCTTAACCACAGGTAACTAGATTACATGGAAACTTGTGGAATTACATTAAAAAAAAACTTTAAGGGTAACAATACTTGAAAACATACAAGGGAATTAATTTCCAAAAATAAATCTAGCTCAGGGGAGCCGTAGATCCTACAAACAATAAATATTTGTCGTACATACTCTTTAAACCAAATCGTCTGGTACACCATTCAGTTCTACCAGAAAAAAAATATTACGGAACATGAAATTTTACAGTTTGGGTTATTCGGTGAAACAGGAAGAAGAATTTACCCTTGGTTACTAATAGGACACATAACTAAGTGTCCTGAAAACATACCGTCCTAGGTATCTTAATTGTGTGTGGATAAAAGTAAAAAAATTCCAACACCTACTTGAATTTTTCCAATAAACACCACGGAAATGACACGCCGTCCGCTGCCCCCTTCAAGGTCAACGATTCTCGTCCGCGCAGACAAAGGAACTGCTAACTGCGTACACCACGCGGCGATCATTCCTCTGCCAGCCGAATAAATCACCAACGAGGCAGCGTTTATGGAAACCCTTCCAGTATTCAGAACTCCGGTACTTCTGAGCTGCGGGAGGGTTTACCAGCATTAATTCACAAAAAGTTGCTTTAAACCATTCCACTATTCAGAGTTGCGAACGATCTGGATTCGGGTATTGTTTCCGGTGTAGTATTCAAGACTTCATAATAAAAATGCTTCCTCTACTCAGATCCCTAGATAGCATAAAAGTACTTAGGTGCGATCTGACACGCGGGAGGGATTTCTGTACTATGCTCCCCGATCTCAGATCGCAAGCGGCACGTGCCAAGAGAGAGAGAGCGATATCATACCCATCGTGCTGTTGTTTGTTAGGGTTTCTGTCTGACTCGCACCTGGCCGGTTTTCTTTTTATTAAAATTAGTTCCGTTAAAAAACCAAAAATCGACCGAAAACAATTACTTCCGCATTTTTTTTTTTGATTAGCTTAACTAATGTGGTAAATAGAAGAAATTATTCTGCATTTAGATGCTGTTTTGAGTGCATTGTGTTTGAGACTTTGATTACTAAAGGAAATTAGTTATGTCTTGCAGTAAAGAAATTAAACGAATGACGAAAGTATTCGAGAATGCACAAACTTCAAAGCAAGCGTACGAGTTGGTCTAATAATTTTGTTGTTAATAATTATGGATTTGTCTAATGTTAAAAAATTTATGATTATATTGTCGTACGTTTATGCATTTTTTTATTTTTATTATATGATATTCATCCTTTCTTTAATCTTCGCTTGATTACATAGATGTCCTTACTGAGCGTATTCTGTTAAACCTATAACCCAATTTTTAGTCTGAGTAGCGGTAGGAATTCATATCCATAACGCTAGTATTGCATATGTAATGCCTCCCGCATTACAGAACTAAAAGCAGGGTAGGCTAATCTGAGTAGCGGTAGGAATTTATATCCATAACGCTAATATTGCGTTTGTAAAGCCTTCCGCATTACAGAACTAAAAGTAGGGTAGCTTTTAATTCATCAAACTGCGCGTTCAATCGCTTAAAGGCTTCCGCAACTCAGAAGTACTGTGGTTCTGAATACTGGAGGGGTTTCCATAAACGCAACGAGGCAATACAACTTCAAACTTGAAAAATCTGGTAAATCTCGAAAACATGAAGATCTTGAAAACATCTTGAAAACACCCTGGAATTAGAAGAGAAAAGACAATATTAAAACCTTTACCACACGGAACAATGAGAACAAAATTCCGGTGACTCAAAATACAAAGAAAGCAATACATACCATGATCTGACGATAGTCAGAACTCCCACCAACCCGACGAAAAAATTCCTTTTCTAAATCATCCGAAAGCATATGTATAATTTTTCTGAAATACAAAAACAATATTATAGAACTATTCCACACAAATGAATAACCCAAATTTAAACACAAAACCCACCTAATATATTAAAAACACAACTCCTGTTGGCACATCCGCCATTTTCCTCCGCCGTTGAACGCCATAAAATGAGGAAACACTCAACACAAGTTGACATCAATAACGCCGGCCGACAAATGAACGAGAAAAAACCTCGGGCAATGCAGCAGTCACGCGAGCAACTTCATGTCTAATTAAGAGGGTAAACCGAAATTTAACATCAAGCAAAACTATGACGCGTAACTTTTTTGTGATAACCAACCCTACAAAATTTGCAATGCTACACGATGGAAATATTTATTGAAATGGGGCCCCTTTCAACACCATTTATCCTGGTTTGACAACATAGAATGACATATCGACTCCAATTTTATTTAACTAGATGGGTTTTAACGGTATCTAAGACCTGCCCCCCTATTCTGTATCTTAAGTTGCCAACTGCACAGGGTGCCTATCGTCAAAAACATAGATAAAAACTAAACTTTCAAAATTGCTTTTAGTGGGTATTGAACTATTTACGAACTGTGTCGTCACTTCAAGTGCTAACATGCCCTTAGACAATCGGAATTCGATAGTATCGCTATGTTTTTGATGATAGACACCCTGTCCAGAAGGCAACTAGAGATACATAATAGGCCCGCTGGTTAAACGAAATTTTGATAGCAACTTTAGTACATTTTATATTAATAAAAAACCGAGTTTTTGCTATTTTTCTACGAATCCGTCCCTATCGCACTGAGGGTTTTTTCGCATATGGAGTAACAGGGATGCTAAAACTTTTACATATCGCCTTAAATCAACTTACTCCATACAAAGATTCTTAGCGCCTGATACGAACTGTATTTCAATATAGTTTCTGTCGATATTTGTACAAACAGAGGTCGACTCAAGGTCGTTGGCGACCACCTGCCCCTTACTCTTTTACAAACGCTGTAACGAGAGCAAGCCAAAGAAAAGGGCCAAGGAAAAAGTTTTCATGAAGGCAGAGTTGGGTTCGGAACTAGTATACTATATAATACAATTACCGAAAATGTAGTTATCCTTTTACTTACTAAGAAGAAAGTTCTTGACTTTGAGTAGTTGGATAAACGTAATATAGCCAAGTCAGGTACTTCTGAGAAGAGTACTTGCGAAACCAACCACTTTACGGAGACTAATTCTGTATGGTTATTCAGGTCACTGCGTACGTATTTATATTTGTTGGTTAACATTTACAAATTATTTTGTTGCGCCTCTGCCGTCTAGTGGTTCAGTACTCGACGACTAATGGAGGTCACGAGTTCAAAGCCCGTAGGGATATTTTGTATTCAATCCGCGTGCTTCGGAAGATTATGGGAATAGGATCATATTTTGATGACGTACATAAAGAATTGTCGTCTCAGTTGTACGCTAATGCATAAAATCGAATAAAATAAAAATTACTTTATCTATCGCCCAACCTATACTTCCTATCCGTTTTAAAATGTTGGGTAATCAACATGTTTCAAAAATACAACAAAGTACTCCTAAATCTTGTATTTTTGTACTCCAAAACGTCCTATTTCCACACCGATTTTTCTTAAATAACACATTTTTTTTAAGAATTTGAGCACATATTGAACTCGTGGTAGTTCATAAACATTTGAAAAATGTAGTACTTTGGTATGTAGGCTAAATAGGATAGCAATGAAACGTTAAGGGCTAGGATATGAATTCGCGGTAAAAAGTTACCGTCTAGCCTCAAGGGTGATAGATAACACATCACGCAGCCTGGGACGTAATTATCGTCAGTCAAACGTGGGTGTACGAGGGTGGACAACGGTCTTTAAATCTTTAAAAAACGTAGTTCGGTTCAGTCAAAGATTCATTTTTAATATTTCATGGGAATTAAATCCACATAACAAACACATAGCGACAATAAAGCCGATTCTGAAGGCTTTAATTTTAGTTTTAGTATTGTCAAAACTAAATTTCCTCTATTGTGTAAGGTGCAGATGCTAAATTACTTTGGTAAAATTTAAGTTTTGACAGCACGACGACATAATAAGCAATTTAAAATTTCCATAGAAAGGTTATTTTTCTCATATCTCATGTTTTAATCAGTCTCCTTATTTAATATACATATACCTATATTTTGGAACCTAAATATTCTGTAATACAATCGGAATAAATACACACCATATGAATATCTATGATTTAGAAATGGTTTTGGTATTTCGTTTGTATGAACTAGGATTGCTCCACCGGCCTCTTAATGCTTTCTGCGTTGTCCGCACCCGCACCAGCAGCCCTCAGGGGATCTAAAAAGGCCGACTTGGGTGAATCATAAAATGATTTGAAAGTAGGATAGAGTCAGAGTTTTTTCATGCGTGCAAAAGAGACGGCATTACAACGGAAACATAATATGATTCATCCAAAGTGGCCTTTTTAAAGGATCAGAGGGCCTAGTATGTATCTTTAGTTGCCATTTTAACTGGGTGCCTATCATCAAAAACATAGATATACTATAGAATTCAGATTGTCCAAGGATATGTTCGCACTTGAAGTGACGACACGGTTCGTAAATAGTTCAATACCCACTAATAGCAATTTTGAAATTTCCGTTTTTAGCTATGTTTTTGATGATAGGCACCTAGTACAGTTGGCAACTAAAGATACAGAATAGAGGGGCAGGTCTGGGATTACATGGGAAGCCGCAAGTGTATCGACGCATGTTTCATCCCACACCAGCGGTCTCCCATTACAGTCTCCCATTACAGTCTCCCATTACAGTCTCCCATACGTACACTTTTTCCTCACTAAATAAACACACCTTCTCACACACAAACACTAACAAACACATACATACATACAAACGCCAGATTGTTCAAAGTAGACTCAGAGAACTTCGCTTGCTCGTTTAATTCAAATAAAAGCCGTAAGAACAGATAAAAATACTCATTTGCAGTATTTCTGTATAATTTTAAGGCCACACATGACAATATTGTCATCTGTTGATCACAGTTTTCTTTTGGTCTGTCAGTTGCGACAAAAACAGACACTATGATTTACGATAGCTATCAATCTGTCTGCCACAGACTGCACAGACTTATCGAAACAGTTGACTGTAGAAATCATGTTAATTAGGTCTAATTTTGGATGCAACTTTGTGTAACAGTTAGTTACGTAATTTCGTCTTTATTGCAATAGCTTTAAATGTAGCAATAGAACATTGATTAGCAAATTAACGTGGAAATGTTACGGATACTCTTTTTTAAGTGTTTATTTGTCTCATGAAGTGTATTTTGAATACATTTTTTTCTCGGGACAGAAATGAACAGTCCCTGCAGGGAGCTATCACTTTTTAACGTGTTTGCATATCGTGTGTAAATAGAATGCTATCTATTAATGAAATTACACACTCCACTGATCATACTGATTTGCGTTAGCAAAGAAACCACAGAACTATTAATAGGAATAGAAAGGCCATGAAAGCCGTGACTGCGACGCACCGATATGATCAATACGTCAAGACATAACACACGGGCCTCTCATTTCTCAACCGAACGCGTTAGAACAAACATATTGTAAAAATGGTGTATTGCAGCGTGGAAAATTGTTCTAACTCTTCAAATAACGCAAATAAGACATCCAAAAGAATTTCATTTCACTCGTAAGTTATTTAAACATGTAATTACTGTGATATTTACAGAATAAACCTCGCGGTAAATAAAATTTCAACCTTACCATGAAATATTTAGCATTGTAACGAGTAGCGTTGAAATTAGACAACATTTTGTCCATTGCAGGTTATAAAGAGTGTAACACATTGATTTAGAATATTAACGCCGCAATGTATATTTTTTCAAACATGATCAACACTGACCTAATTGTGTCATAGTACGGCCGCTGGTCATGGCTCTTCACACACATTGGCACAGTGCCATGACGTGTTTGGTATTTAACATCTAAGCTTCATAGAAATACGGTGTTATTTTAGCTGTATGAAGGCTGGTGAATCTATGTGTGCGCCGCGTATGTTTACTAACTAGGTAATACTACGTTGTTCCAAAAAGTAGTGACATAGGTTCTCGAATAAAATTTGTGTCACGCCATCCCCGTGAAATAAACATATGGCAAATGAAAATAAAAGTTCATTTTTGCCCAAACAAAATGATAAATTTGTATAATGATAGTATAGAGCGTTTAGTATGGATCATAGAAAAAGAGAGTATGTTGTAACCACAGAACTATTAATAAGGAATAGAAATGCCACGAAAGCCGTGACTGCGACGCACGCACCGTTCTGTGATCAATACGTTAGGGCATAACCCGCGGGCCTCTCATTTCTCAACCGAACGTGTTAGAACAAACATTATTAAAATGGTATATGCGTGGCAAATTGTTCTAACTCTTCAAATAACGCAAATAAGACATCCAAAGGAATTTTATTTCACTCGTTAGTATTTTAAACATGTATTTACTGTGATTTATATTTTGTGATTTGTGATTTAATATTTTGTCCATTGCAGGTTAAAATGAGTGTCACACATTGAGTTAGAATATTAACGCCGCAATGTATATTTTTTCAAACATTATCGACACGGACCTAACGGTGTCATATATGTAATAGCTTGGCATAGTGCCATGACGTGTTTGGTATTTTACATCTAAGCTTCATAGAAATACGGTGTTATTTTGGCTGTATGAAGACGGGTGAATCTATGTGTGCGCTGCGTATTTTACTAACTAGGTAATACTACGTTATTCCAAAAAGTGGCGACATCGGTGCTCGTATAAAATTTGTGTCCCGCCATCCCTGTGGTTTTAACCATAGCCAAACGAATTTCGTCATATAGATCTGTACTATCTGGCAGCTTCCCCGTGAGAACAATAAAGAAAATGCCATTTCATTATCAAAATTAAAATGCCACCATAAAAAATGTTTTTTGCGGATATTGGCACATTTGTGGCTTTTTAATTTTATTCCACTTTTATTTGTCTGCCCACTATCAGGTAGCCACCAACGACCTTGAGTTGACCTGTGTCAGTAGAAATATCGACAGAAACTATATTGAAATAACGTTCATATCAGTGCGCACTGTATTACGACGTTGCTGGGTCTCTGGATAGCGCAAAATAGGAGAAAATAATACTTTTCACATGGACGCGATGGACAGAAAAAATTTCCATAAATATTTTTTTAAGCAATTTTTTCTTTGTATTTAGTGCAAAAACCATACAAATAACATTAGTGGTTTCAAAGAAATTACCAATTTTACTTAATTTTAGTCTAAAAACAGCTTGAATTTGACAAAATTTTCTTGCTGTTTTAAACGCGAGAATAATTAAAAAGAAGTTTTTCTTTATATAGTGTAACTAACAATATATATATAAAAAAAATTTAAACATACCTTTCAAGAGAAATAACTTTATCAATAGACGGTTTTCGGATGACGCTTTGAAGAAGCGCCTTAACGTTTCCGTATGGCCTTGGCTGGTGACACTCTGTCACAAAATAACCACTAACAGGAGGCCTACTCCGGGTGACCTTGATTGTAATTACCTACGCTCGACCGTAACGCTATCGCTGTCATCTATGTACTAATAATAAAGTATTAAAAATTTCGTACTCTGTGAACTAATGTTTTCAAAATTTTTACTGGAATAGAATAGAATAGATTTTTATTTGTTTTCCAAAATAATACAAACATTTTAAAATAAATCTGTTACATTTTGAAGTATTTAGGCGAAAACAAAATGGTCAAAGACTCGGCATGTAGCATGCAGATTAATAGCAGCCGATTTTCAGTCTGAGCCAAACATCGGCATATAATAAGATTGAACACAGTTAAAAAATAATGACATTAAATCACAAAAACGTTCATAAGTAGTTTTTTTTTTTAATTAGATTACGTAGTCAATGCACACTACAGGAAAAACTAAAAAATAAAAAGAATAAAAAAAACATAATTCATAAAAAGTTTTGGAATATGTATAAACCCTAGAAAGATAATCATATACGAGATGACGTTAAAGATAATCATATGTTCCAGAGACGTATAGTACATAAACCGCCATATAAGTAAAAATACCATTATTTTTGCGCTTTGTATTATTTGTACAAAGCATGGAACAAAAAGCGCGTGCGACCGAGATATCTTGTCGCCGCCTTGTCTCAGAATAAATCGACGTAAGTGCCAATTCTTAGATGTTAAATTAAATGAAAACGAAACAGAATTATTCAAAATCCCCGTGCAATTATACGGGGTCATTTGTTTTCTTATTTTTAATACAAATTTCAAGGCAAACTAATTTAAGAAAGGTCCTTTAACACTCGAAAAACATGAAATATAGAGGTAACTTCGTAATTTTTTTCTATCGAGCGAACTTAAAGCTTTTGCGTTTTTGCTTCTGCACGAATATCAGCCCTATAGTCTATTATCTATATTATTTTTATTAAACCGATTGACCAAGTAACACAATGTTTTATGCTCATTTGAAATTGTGCATCTGACATTATACCGACCCTTAAGCAGGGCCTACTGAAAAAGGCATATTATAAAATAAATGAATATTTGGATGATGGTGAAGCATGGTGTTATAGTGATACTGATTTTGATGATAGTAAATAATAATTTGATTAATTAATATAATTTCCTAACTTTTGATTCCTCTTAAGAGTTAACATTAATCAATTACAGACTGTAAAAGGAAATAGACTATATGAGACAGGTAGGCAAAGATATATATGTTTTTCTTTTTTCATTAACCTGAATTCCTGCTGTCTTGTATTTTCTTTTCCCTTGGTTAAAGTAGATATAAGTAATTTGATGTATAGTATAAGTTTATGTTAAAAAAAAAAGACATGATCTTGCCAAGTTTCTTGCCCGTTCTTCTTAGCAAGACTAATCGAATGGGCGGAGGTAGGCATGTATTTATATATGTAACCTATTACTATGTAGTATATAGGATGGGATTTGGTCGGCCGCCTGGATTCGTGCTGGGGGCTCGGTTGGTGATCATTGAACCTGTTCCTGGTCCCTGGCCGGGTCTCCGGTATGGGTTCGGGCGGTTGATTAGATTTCACCTTGTATAATAATATGTTACCTATAATTTTAATCGTATATATATTGCTACATAAATTAAATAAACATTTAATCTAAGTAGTTCATGTACATTTATTATTTTATTACATATATTTTTATAAGATTAAAATTTGACCTGTGAAACGTGTATTATATATACCTACTTTGCAAAATAAACTTTTTGAATTTTTGAAATTTTTTTTTTGAATGATCACTAACCGAGCCGCCAGTATGATTTCGGGCGCTGGATTAACTTTCACCTTATGATGTTGTTATTTATAATCATATGGTCTAAGTATATAAATATATTTTAGTGTACAATGAATGTCTACTTCTATTTATCAATCCAGGTTTGCTGGAAGAAATCTCTTTTTAGAGATAAATTCGCCTATATACATGATATTTCTAAGTACAATATGTAAATATTATGTTATTTTATGTGCAATAGAGAATATGAATGTCGCCTTTTAAAACCGAGGACGCTACCTAAAAATTATCTAGGGCACTCCAAAAACCAGGAAATGTCCTGAGAAAAGAGGACGGTTCGCAAATACTGGTAGATTTTACAACTTGTAAAATCTACTTAATTAATCATGCAAAAACTTTAACTTTTATAATCACCCTGAAATCGGCTGAGAATCTTCAAATACAAGTTTTACTTCCACAGTAATTAAATTCCAATAGAATAAAGTTTATCTCTTTGATCTTATTTGGAATTCACCGTTTTACAATTTAATCTAGACGCAAATGAGTCGGCTCCTGAAAATCCTTTATGAATCACCTAACAAACTCCTGGACGAGTACTTTGAATTCAACGGTGCTCAACATTGGGCCAGAGTTAATATATTTATGTATAAATATCAGGGCTTTATTATTATTTTTTTATTTATTTACGAGAAGTTAACTAACCGGCAACCTTTCCTGTGTACCATAAATGTTATACTTTTTTTTCCACTGTTTAACGGCTCTGGATACAGTCTTTTTGAGCCAATCATAATTTAAAGTTCACAAGATTATATTTGTTTTATTTCCTCACACTATGCATTGAAAAACGTAGTATGATACACGGGCGTAAGAGCAATAAATTACTCAGTTACGTTAAAAATTTTACGTGTATCGTCCTCGTAATTTATTCCTTTTCGCCCTTGTAGCATAAACTACTATTACTCTGAATGTGCTGACAATATGATAGTCATCACATCATCATCATTATCAGCTTGTTTCCGCCCACTGCTGGGTATAAGCCTTCTGAACTTTATTCTTTAATAAAACAATTAAGACATATAATAAATTTAAAGGTACGTACACAGGCGAGCTTATCTCTAAAAAGAGATTTCTTCCAGCAAACCCAAAAGGGAAATTTTATTAAAATAAGTAATCATACATACGGCTCCACTTTTTTATGCCACAAATTCTTGTCCTGAGCCAATCTCATCCATATTCTACCAGCCACCCTATTAATGTCATCGGCCAACTAAGCTGGTTGTCTGCCGTCTCCTCGCTAGCCATTCTTTACTCTACCTGCCATCCCTTCGCTGGGCAGTGTCCTCACATCGCCATTTTAGTCCTGTGATTCGTCTTCGAATGTCAACAACTTTGGTTCTATACGATATCGGTTTGGTTTAGATGTTATGTCTTTTTCTTTCAGTATTGAAATGACAAGGACGGAGCGCTTGAATCGGGTTTGGTCCTGTTAAATATGTGGCACCCACAAATCGACACCAATATCTAGTTCAGTAAGTAAACACAGTTTCTTGCGTCTTTTTCTTAGTATTGTTTTTTTATAAATTGATTATCATGTTAGTTTCTAGTGTAAAATTATTTATATTTATTGTTTAGCATACTAAAATTCGTTATTGGCACTATTAGCTGATGTAATATTTAGTTAATGTTTACTACATTTGCTGTGGATTTTTGTTCATAAATAAAATAAAATAAAATAAAAATAGTCGCCGTTAAATAGTAAAATTCGGCATTTTACAAACGGCGTCGTCAGTTTCTAAACGCTCGCTATTTTGCAATTTGACGAATCTTTTTATGTATATTTTATTATACGCGCTTAAATATCTCCAAAGAAGGTGATATACTGATTTCAGTGGGTAATTTATACTAAAGACTAGTCGGTATCAAGGTTCGATGACTGAACTACAAACGCAAGCGCCACCCTGAGTCAGTACTACAGGAACTCAACATTTTGCAATAAATATAATTGATCCGTAATACTGATTGATCACTTACTAAACCTCCAGTATAAATTTGGCTGTATAAGTCAATTTCACATTGTATAAATATTTATAAAACGTGACTTTTGTTTATATTGCCAAATTCATACTATAGACTCGGCAAGTCGTTAGGACCAAGGTTCCGTGACCTTTTTTGCAGAATTCGAAAATAATTTTTTGTGCCCCTTTAACTAATTTGCGAACTACTCCGAGTCAATAAATATAGGAAGCCTAAATTTTATTTTGCACAAAAAGGGTCATTGAACCTTGGCCCTGACCACAAACTAAGTCTCCAGTATTAATTTGGCTGTATAAAAAAAGAGTTGCCTTGTATAAAGTCAAGCGTCGCCCTCAATTTGGGAAGCTTTGTTCTCTGTAGGCTCGTTAAAAAGTTTGAGACCTTTAAATTTACGGATATTGTAACGCGTCAGTGATTCGGAAAATGTATTTTGTTTCGGTACTGTACCTAAGAACAGGTAACTTAAAACGTTGACCTTTTTCTGATGAGATGATCTTAAGAGGATGGCCTACCCTAGCAGCAACTTTTTTATTACCCCGTCCAGCACAATAAGTCCAATGGCAAATACCTTAATTCCTTTAAAAATTTTAAAATCATAAGTGGTTTAGCGTGCAGCATGCGCGCACTAATGTTCTTAAAGAGTCACCTGTTGTAAAGGCACTCCATCTTTTCAACAGAATCGACAACCTTACGGATACCGATTTGTTTAGTTGTTCTTTGACGGAGTTCGCAAAAACTACTTTAAATATAATTTGTTACCAATCGCATTAGGTTAGCCTGTAAAGATTGAGTGGTATAAATGTAAATAATAAATTTAAAAAAATTAAACAAAAACAGAGGCGAGTATATGTTGGCTCATTGGCCTCTTTTTCTTGGACGCGTAATACTAATGATCACGCAGACGCAGCGAAACAACATTATTGGTTTGTTGTTTTTAGCTAATACTGAAATATTTTGTAGGCCAAAAAATATTGGATTTAAGTAGAATCCCTTATTATTTCTATTACCTATTTTATGGAAAAAAAAACAAGTTGATCTCTTAACCGCGTTCTTGAAACGAATGTTTGAAAACCAAAAAAAAGGAGGGGGGAAAGCGTTATTTTTTTTTTGACAAAAGTATAAATCTTAATACATTATTTATAACTCTAATCCCTAGATAAAAGATCAATAAATCAAATATATTTTTCTCAATACAAGGATAGTCTGAATTTCTTCAAACGAATCCTCGAAAATCTAGCATTGTTTATGCTCTGGACTCATGTACAGTCTTAACCTGTTTACTTGCAAGAGGACGAATTATGATTGCAATCCTACTACATAGCTGATCATCAAAACTTTTATGGTGCTTCCCGGTGACATGCAGTCTTAAAAGAAACGAAAGGAGGTTCTTTGGTATCAATATACGAGTATAACCAACACTAACTATAAACATTATTTTAGGAGTACGGGACTCATGAATGAATGAATGAATTGACACTTTATTGTACACAAAAGACATATACTTAAAAGAAAACGAGTATTGAGAACATAATTCTGTACAAAGGCGGACTTATCACTTAAAGCGATTTCTTCCAGACAACCTTTGGGTGATGAAGAAATTGTCACAAGAAAAGTAAATAGTATAGACGTAATAGAGAGGGTAAATTAAATGAAAATCAATAAAGTGTAAATACAAATAACCTACCAAATTAAACTAAATTTTAATATATATCATAGACTAACATAAATAAATATACAAGAATATATTAATAAATACATCTATAATATATATAGATAAATATATGTATATACATTTAAATATCAATAGAATAAGGGTAAATAAGTGACGAGACTACCAACCTAATGAAACTTCATAGTTAGATCTGACTTTCCTCTTAAATATCGCCAAAGAAGACGACATACGAATCTCAGTAGGTAACTCGTTCCAAAGACACACAGCCTTGACCGCAAAAGAATTCCCATATGCAGTATTACAGTAGACTCATCGTGTTTGGTTTTTATATTTTAACGAATTTTCAGCAGAGTTTCATCTGCCATGGTTGCGGGATGACTGGTCGGTGCAGCAATGACGACAGGCTACGAAGCGTAGCGATCTACCCTCCGTCTCTGTCGTTTATTGTTATTTGCGGCGACGACTGGATTTTCTTTATCTAGTGACTTACATACTACACTGACTGTGCCTGTCATAGACAAATACAGCCTACAGACTCCTCATAACAGGCGACCGATTTCTGTCAACACATCTGACTGAACCAGCAAATACAATTCGCCACTCCAAAATTAAATGTTTCGGTAGGCCAAATCAGAAATCAGAAAATTTATTTGCTAAAACACATGTCATGTTTCAAAAAACTTAGATCTTAGATGTGAATATTAGTTTGTACCAATGTGTCCTTCCATAATATGGCATGCAAATTGTGTCTTATTAACTAGATAATTGTATTAAATAAACAAATAAATTAACAAATAAAAACACATCACAGCTATCAAAGTGATATACACTATCAGAAAACAAAACCAAAATCATAAATTAAAATATTAGATAATCGACCTTGAAATTAAAATAATTGTTGAATTTTCATTTTAAATATTCATTAATTGAATAAAAACGGTGCTCCAAAAGAAATTTTTCAAGTTTTTTCCTAAATATATTATAAGGTAGAATCTTAAAGTCATTTGGGAGATGATTATACACATTTATGGCCATACAGTAGGAATTTCTTTTAAAAATTTCAAGTCTACATACTGGTCTTACTATGTTATGTTGTTGCTTAGTTTGTTTTTTCCGAACCTGTCTCCTAATAACAAAAAAGTGATTATATTGTTTCACAAATAAACAAAGTGTCTTAATGTACTCACAAGGTAATGGCAAGATGTAAAGCTCCTTAAATAATGATTTACATGTGTCTAATCGGTTGGCTAGACAAAGGGCCCGTACGCACTTTTTTTGAGTTTTAAATGCGTCTTCAAAGTTTACCGACCCTCCCCAGAGTAAGAATCCGTCAACCAACAAACCAAAATGGCTTATATTTTCATTACGTTAGAGTCTTCGTCTTCGGGAAAGATAAGTTTGTGGCGCTATACATAAGATTGGAAGAGCCAATAGGATTGCAGTACGGGTCCCTGAAGTTGTAGTGCACTTATAGATATATGATAATTAAATGTGCTTATAATATTGTACACATTTTGTACAATTATGTACACCAAAAAAATAATTTTGTACCCTTCTAATTACGTCACAGTTTTCATTTGAAGTTTTGTAAGAAAGTGCACTACAACTTGACCCTGGAGTGCACTATCTCTGAAAATGAAAACTTTTTATACATTCGCGTACTTTGAATTTTGTAAAATTATGTACAACCAAAAAAAAATTTTGTATCATTCAAATAGCCCCGAAAAATTTGATTCATAGTTTGTTAAAAAAGTGCACACCAACTTGAGGCCTTTTCAAAACTATATATTTGGGGTAGTTAGGACACGTTTCAGAAAGGCCTAATTATGTACATTTTTGTACAAATTTTGTATCTCCGAGAAAATGTATAGTTTTCTGGCAAATTCATTATTCATGGACAGAGATAATGGAACTGATATACTTGTAGTCGCTAAGATATTAGTAATATATTCGTGTATCAGTAATCTGACGGATTCTGATATGCTTATATCACAATTAAGAGTTGCAATATAAGCGTCCGTACATTTAGACCATAACTCTCTTATCCGTTCGGTTGTGCTTTATTATCGATGATGTAAAGACCATTTTGTATTGCATTTATATCATGGCGTCCAGGAAGTGGGATTTTTCAAATACAACAAAGCTATGTACTTCTAGACTCTTTTAGTTTTTATTACTGTGTATTTACATTTGTTATTTTAGTTCACGAAAAATTATTTACACGGATGAATGTAAAATAAAAAAAGAGGGCTTATCTATTGTGTTCATAAATTGTGTTACAATAAGGTCATAGAAACAGAAGTCCTGTTTTAACAAAAAATATGAATTGGGTACGATTTATGGATGGCACGTTCCTTGCCGTACCCACTTGGTGTTTTTTTCTGTTGTGCAAATAATTTGTCTTGAACTATTTATATTTTGTTTTAATACATTATTATGGTTTATGACTGGTGTCCAGCAAGCAGGATTTTTCGAATACAACAAAAAAAAAGTATCTCTATGAATAACTTCTCGACTCAAGTTTTTATTACAAAGTGTGTGTTTACATTTATTATTGTATGCTCAATAATTATTAGTTTTATTAATTATTATTATTATCATGATCTGTCCAATTTTCTTTTACCTTTTAAGTATTTGTATTTTAACATTAACTTTGATCAGTTTTAACAGTAATTATATATATAATTATTAATAAATAAGAGATAAGATGCGTTTATCTTAATTGATGTACCTACTCTACAATTTCCCAAAAGGCGTATGGATATGAAATTAGTTTAATTTTTTTTAAATTCACAACATTGTGCTTTCACTTTGTTAATTTGTAATTGATATTTAAGCAAAAGCAAATTTTATAGATGTTGAATGAATTGACACTTTATTGTACACAAAAGACATATAAAAGAAAACAGAGCATGGAAACATAATTATGTACAAAGGCGGACTTATCACTTAAAGCGATTTCTTCCAGCCAACCTTTGGGTGGTAAAGAAATTGTCACTAGAAAACTAAAAAAGGGGGATAGACGTAATATATAGAATCAAATGAAAATCAATTAAGTGTAAATATAAATAACCTACCAAATTAAACTTAATTTTAATACACACCATAGACTTACATAAACAAATATACAAGAATATATTAATAAATACACCTTTTATATATATATATATATATATATATATGGGTACTTATATACATTTAAATATCAATAGAATAAGGGTAAATAAGAGACGACACTACCAAACTTACGAAACTTCATATAAACTCCGATATTTATACGGATTAACATGCAAATTTCTCGGGTCTCAATGCTCAATCGACTCAAGAGTTTACAAAAAATGAAATTAAAAATATTTTAAATAATTTAATTAAACATGTCAAAGATAAAAGTATTTAGATTGATTTATCATGAATAAAGCCTTTCGCTGTGTAATTACATTCTCTCATTAGAAATTTCAATAATTTATTTATAAATACATAAATACTAATATATTTTTAGTTTTTCGGAATTTTAGTAAATAATTATTATTTAGTTTTCATTGATATCTGATTCAAACCTAACTACTTACTAATGTTTGTAAAAGTATTACGGTTTTATTTTGTTGCAGCGGTATGTTTACACTCTAAAAAAATTCTTTTCTCTCAAAACAGTTGAATCATAAATAGTATGAGCCCTTGCCCTTGCATAATATGGAAACATTTTAAAGAGAAAGGAGTAACGGTAATTTTAAAACAGGAGCTCCAAACTTTTTAGCCTGAGGGCCATAGCGACTCCTCCACTAAGTCCCTACGGGCAAAACCAAGATTGCATTTTTAAAACAAACTTTAAATGTCCGTGTTTCTTAATTGGTAGTTAAAATCATACACAACTTATTTGTATGATTGACTATTATTGTATATTTAGTCTACTGTCAAAATGTTTGTTGAAAACGGCCAATCAAGTGGCTTCCTTAGGATTACGCGCAATTTTTTTTTATTGGGCTAGCTGGTGATATGTAATATTACAAGACGAAATTTATTTATATAACCAAATTCATATTGAAGACTGTTAACTGATTAGTATCTAATGTTCAATGACCCTTTTTGTGAAATTCGTAATTTTTTTTTTGTGTGCTAGCTTAGACGCTATTTATTGAAAATTTCGAAGTAGTTTTTCGAAGTACTTTTGCGTATTGCAAAATATAATAAATCCATGTTTTTACAAACATAAAATCACAAAGTCTAGTTGAATGAATAACTATATTCAGAGACTTTAGGAAGAAATAACTAAGTCCTTCAAGATTTTTGTCAAGTCCTAGCTACTAGCAATACCGATAAACGAAATGTCAAAGTTGCATGTTCTTTTTTCCTGGGCATAAAAGAAACTTATAATGATGTGTTTCTTTTATTCCTAAGACAATAAGTTTATTTGATAAGTAAAAATAAAATGACAAAAATAGTATTTTTTTGTAAAATGGATTTAGTTATTTTATGAACTGCGCCATTCAAATATAAAAACTGTAGTGCTTTGTTGTATGTTTGGTATTTCAAATAATGTCGTGTTTTACATAAGCAAAAGAAAGGTTTTTTTCGTTTCCTGTAAAATCATGTTTTTGGAGACAGGAGTTCTTGTCACTTCATCGTCGATGTGTAATGTTACAAGATGAAATGTATTAATATAACCAAATTCATATTAAAAACTTTTAACTGATCTGTATCAAAGTTCAATGACCCTCTTTGTGAAATTTATTAATTATTTTTTTCGTGTGCTAGCCCAGACGCGTGTCAATCATTATGGGAGGTCAACATTTTACCAAACCTACAGTATGACAATCATTGTATTTCTTAAATTGGTCGTTAACAGCATACACTACAAACATCTGACTATCATATTGTATATTAACGTACATTGTAGATTTTTGTGAAAATTTAGTGAGCCGGTTATCGGGCACTCTACTGCGTGGGCCGGATTTGTGGAGCGTGGGGACAGGTATTGGCCCGCGGGCCGTAGTTTTTAGACCCCGGTTTTAGAACATGTGTAAATAGTTAACAATCAGAACCAAAAGCAATTAAGGGTGTAATTTTGGTTGTTTTTTAGTCGGCTTGGCGCAAACTTTCATTTATTTATTTCGTTAATTTCTGTTCTGATTGTCTGAATATTCGGAGTGCAGTATTACTGGTGTAGTGTAGCTTGTATCTATTATAATAATTACTATAATTTGTGGAAATTGAACGTCGTGGAAGGTGGAAGTCTAAGTGTAGAGAATAAAAATAGTTAAAAGTTAAAAAGACCACTAAGAAGATGAAGAGCGCTAGTGTAAGTAAAGTGTTGAATTATTTCACAGTAGACTTTGAAGAAAATAAATTGCAAGTGTTCTATTTGCAAATTACCCAAATGAATGGCCGGGTTCATAAAATAACTAAGCCCGTTTTTAGTCGGTTGTGGGTTGCATTGCGAATAAAATGAAAAAAATATCTCTATCGATTGTTTTTAACTATTTTTTTTAAATTTTGAAGTAGTACTTTTGCGTATTGCAAAATATAATAAATCCATGTTTTTACAAACATAAAATCACAGTCTAGTTGAATAAATAACTATATCCAGAGACTTTATGAAGAAATAACTAAGTCCTTCAAGATTTTTTTCAAGTCCTAGCTACTAGCAATGATGATGTTTTTTTTCCTTAAAGAAACTTGTAATGATGTGTTTCTTTTATTTCTCAGAAACTTAAGTTAATTTGATGAGTAAAAATAAAATGTAAAAATTTTTTTGTAATTTTTTTTTTTTTGTAACATGGATTTAGTTATTTTATGAACTGCGCCATTCAAATATGTGTAACTGTAGTGCTTGGTGGTATCTTTTGCAGTGGCGTGCACAGAACTTTTTGCTGGAAAAGCAAACAATTGGTCAAGAACAACAAGAAAAAAAATAAAAAAAAATTTAAATATCACTTTGAAAAAAAAGTTTGTATAGGAAATTTTCACTTTAGGGTAGACATTGTCTACCCTGGCAGAGAATATAAAGTATTACTACGTAAAGAAGCGACACTCACCTCCCCGCGCGAATTTAACGTCCCCCGCGGTCCCCCGCAAGTTAGTGGAAATCTGGAGGCAAGTAGAGCTCGAGTAGCACTCGTTCACTGCGCGCGTATTTTGTTTTGTTTTCTTGATTTTGAACACAAACACTTGTACTATTTGTTTCATAACATAAAACAAATGTTATGAAACAAATAGTACAAGTGTTTGTGTTCAAAATCGAGATGCTTTTTATGTTTCATCAAGTGCCGACAATCGCAAGTATAAATCTTGTTTTGTTTTATTACGATACTGATTTTTAATCAATATGGTTCGTTATTGTGTTATATATGAATGCCTAAAAAACAGAGCAACCAATAAAGAACGGAGATTTTTCAAATTTGTTTCCTTCCGATGAACTAAGCCATTTTCTTTTATGTTAATTTATTTTTAAAGTTATGAAAAAGCGGCGGTAACTCAGGGGTAGAACGCTGGCCTCTCAATCTTGAGATCCAGGTTCAATCCGCGGTTGGGCATGCACCAATGAGTTTTTCGGAATTTACATGATACGTTTACATGAACCTTTACATGAACCAGAACTAGGACCTAGGGATTAACCTCGCTAAAATTTAGGAAGAGAATCATATAAGTAGCTGACTATAAATGTTGTCCCTCTCGATCGACGACGCTCACACGCTTGCTGCCAGCCCTAGACTAGCTCACGCACACACACAAGCGTGTGCGGACAAGCCAAATGCGCGCGTGAGAGTGTAGGTAAATAACTTGAGCGTGGACTATGAAGTGTCGGGGGTGTGACCCTGGCGTCATACAATTTTTTTTTTCAAAGTGATATTTAAATTTTTTCATATTTTTTTTATTGTTGTTCTTGACCAATAGTTTGCTTTTCCAGCAAAAAGTTCTGTGCACGCCACTGATCTTTTGGTATTTCAAATAATGCCGTGTCGTCGGCGCTGTTGATGATGTCAATAGCAATGGTAAAGAATAGACATTGGATTTTATGCATTTGCATATTTGCATATGCAAAATTCATATAACTCTCTAATTACGGCGTTAATGCATATTTTAGCCTTTTTTTCCAAATCGTGCATATTTCGTTTAGTAGCGGGAGGTACGTACAGGTACGAAGACGTGTAGGGTACGAGCGCAGTGGCTGAGTAAACTGACAGACCAGTGCGTGCGTTTTGTTCAATGAGAAGTACATTTTGTCAATGAGCGTTTTTCCTTATATCAAATTTAGTGTTAAATAAGATTCCTAGATGGCACTGTCACATTCTTTAGCAACAGAATCAAATACAAAATTTGCAAAGATTTCAAACAAATGAAAAACCACTTTGACATTGATTGCTACGAAACACATTTTATCTATGGTGACATGGACAGCACCATCTGGGGCAAAGCTAAGAACTAAGAAAAAAAAGGACCAGAAAAACGCTCATTGCAGTTTGTACATTTTGACACTAGGACAATTAAACCCATTGGACATTTTGGCATATAGACGTACAATACACGTTTTCGTTTTCGGCGTATACAAATTGATACTGGGTGACTAACTTCACAAATTTGCGCTCGAAAATTTGGAAAAATACTTAATTGTATATTGTCACAAAAACTATGCATAATTTTAAGTATATTTCGCTGTTTTTGTACCGTCTTTAATTAAAATATATAAAAACAAAATGGTTTTTTTGATTTTGCATTGTGCATATTTTGGGCATATCAACAGTTTTTAGTGCATATTTCGGCCTTTTTAGTGCATATTTACATGCATATTTTGGCACTTTGTTAGTGCATATAATCCGATGTCTAGTAATGAATGATGACTGCCTAGCACTTTGTTAATTTCTGGAGCTGCCAATTCGATCACTCTCTTTTTGGTTGCTTCAGACAAACTGACAAACAGATAGAAAATATAGGTTATTTACAATTTTCAGAAACATTTACATCCTGGTCGCCCTCCAAATGCCCCGATACAAGAAATTCAGGACAAGTTTTTGGCTCACCGGGACCAAATTATCAATGAATACGGTGACATTGTTCCCCGCTGCCACGAAGTATGGGAAAAGTTGAGTCAGGAATTAAAAGACATTTATACAAAATAAATTCAAAATCATTCCATACCATAACGAAATTAAACCGCTACGGTCTTCAGGCTATCTTAGGAATCGACAAAAAAAAACATTTGACATCAGGTACTGATAATAATCCATCTTATGATTTAGAAAATGAAACAGACGATGACGCTTCAGAATATGAAAGAAATAGTAAAGAAACTGAAATATTAGAAAAATCCATTACGATAACCTTATCGGCTGAAGAATGGTTATCCATTGCACCTGAGGAAGTGATTTATACGACCATTAAAGGAAATAAAAAATATGAAAGAACCTACAAGATGTTAAAACGAGGTGCATGGACAGACATTATTCACGCACATTTTGTTGCGCAGACGCAATTTTCGTGCAAATTAAAGTATAACGGCGTGAAAATAACAAACACGATTCCTTTTACACGAGTATCAGCTTCTTGTTCTGAATGTTCATCAGTTTTGGAAGGAGAAATAGTAAAGGAGCCTGTTTTAGGAAGTCGCGTACTGATTTCATGTACGTATAAGGGTCAATGGTTTTGTTCAGAAAAGGGGCCTGTAAAAAAACGACAACTTCGAGGAGTTGCGCGTATATCTGCTGCAAATAAAATGGTTGACAACCACATTGCACCAAGTTTACTTCGTAGAGAAATGGCATCAGAGCTCATGAAACTAGGTGAAAAAGAACCAACAACTTTGCCGTCACTCAGTGTCTTACAGCAAGCAAAGTCAGAAAAGTTAAAAAAAAGTAGATATGCTGCAGATCCAATCGATTCACTTTGTATAGCAAAATATACTTCCCTTTATAATGGGTCCATTAAGGACGTACAAAATGATAAATTTTGTGTACATTTTTGGAGTAATGCCCAAGTTCACGCCGAAAGACAATACTGCATTCGTGAAACCTGCTCCAGAGTCAGCATTGATGCAAGTGGCGAAATGGTCAAACGTTTGCTGCGTCCAAATGGGGAAAACTCAGGCCCTCTCATGGTATATGAAATTGCTATCAACGACCAAAAATCAAAAATGCAGTTTCCAGTGTCCGGAATGATATCTGAACGCCACGATACGGAGACTATACGTCATTGGATTGTTCGTTGGCTGAATGATGGAGAAGCTATACCTAAAGAAGTAGTTGTGGATATGTCCCTTGCTTTGATGAATGCATGTTTACAAGCATTTGCTCAAATACCATCTTTGGCCCAATACCTCCACGAATGTGCAAAAATTTTAAAGATAGACAGATGTTCATATGAGAAAATACCGAACCTTCCAACAACTTTCTTAAGGAATGATGTAGCCCATACCATGAAACTTTTTGCAAGTTTTTCCTCGCTACGAGGAAAACTGAAACGGACTCGTTATTTCTACCTACGGGCGATGGCTCTAGTATTACAGTCCACAGCAATATCGGAAGTGAAAACTCTTTTAGGGCACGTCTTCACAGTCGCCTTAAGTGAAACTGTAGGCCAAAGTACAATAGGTGTATCTGTTCCCTGTGAAGAAAGTAAAATCTACCTTCAGGCACGAATCTCAGTGAATGATGACCAAAATAACAAAGACTGTACATTTCACTCAGAAGACCACCATAATGTGAAAGAAGACATCCCACCTTCTTATGATAAACTTGGACATGATTTTAAAACATGGGCTGAGGAGATAAAACATGAAGTTACCCATAAGATAATTGGCAAAGAAGGAAACAGGGGAAATCAACAATATCTACCTGATGTTGTTGAAAATATTGTAAATATTTGCTACTTGCTGCCAACTTGGTCTGCCATAATGGTGCCTAGTTATGGATATGGTGAATTCACAGCTAGTAGCACAGCATTAGAGGGACAATTTAATGACATCAAACATAGGGTGTGTCAGCACATAAATATTCCAGCTCGCGTTGATGACTTTCTAATGCTTTATATTAAAGCATTAGATGGCACGTTAAAAATAGAAAACTCAAGAGTCCAGGAATTAGTTGAAGTTGATGACGCAGCCATCCTAGCTACTGATGAAAAAGTAATTGATCTAGATGATTTTTTTTCAATAACTGAAGACTCGGTTAAGTCAGTTGTCTACGGTGATGAAACGGAGTCAATTTATAACGATAATTTGACTGATTTAGTTCAATTAAATGAAAAAATGAACGCGCTTCAACCGCAAATGTCAAAATGTACAGAGTGTGAGAATAATAATTTCACAAATACAGAATATTGTTGTGTATGTGGTATTTCTGTTCACGCTCAGCCAGAATGCTCTGTTATGATATTAGATAAGCCGGGTCGAACGTGTATTTTATGTTTTAAGTTGACCGATAACCAGATTCAGGCCCGAGTGGCTAACAGTGCGCACGAAAATTGGCGTGGCTTGGTAGAAAAAGAGCAGCCAAAACGGCGAACTACCTTTTTAAACCCCAATCCAAATTTTTCTGCACAGGATCTGTGTGCTGATCAAAAAAGTACATCTTCATTAGGTCTTCTAAAAAACGGGAACTTATCAATTTTAAAACCGATCAAAATTGGGAAAGAGTCGTATGTATCATCTAACACATGTGCATTCGACACAATATTCCAAATACTATGTGTGGGATACTTAGATAGTGACAATTAAAGCAACATTTGCCAAGAAAGCCATACCACGTGGCCATTATCAGAAATGATGCAAAAAATGACTAAAAACCAGCGTCATATAGTGAGTGTCTATAAACTTAGGATGGAAATTTTAAAAGACCAATTTAGAACGACCACCTCCGCAAATATAAATAGAATTCACGCGGAAAGCAATGTATTTGTGATGGTACCGGCAATGACCCAAAGCATGCCGATGGGACAAGATAACAGTGTATGCACATCCCCTGATTGTCCAATTCCGGAAAAAATTATGCCAATCCATGCTATCAGCATTGAACTATCAAAGTTTGGTGTAATGGGTCTTCTAGGAGAAGTTGTCAAAACATGTGCGGATCGAAATACCTGTTGTTATGAAACATGTGAAGAATATAAAACGGGAAACGTCATCTTTGATGAAACCATATCCAAATATCCCATGTGCAATGGCACCCGTCACTTAAAAAAAGAAATAAATGGACCACATTTATTCATAGAGGTAGTTGAATCTAACCCAGACAAGTTAGTAGAATGTACAGTAAAATTAAATACAATACCAACAATTTTAACAATACACAATAAACTCTTTTATTTGCGAGGAATAGTGGGTTTCGGTGGCTCTAAAAAAATTAAAGTCATGGGTCACTATAGGGCTTACTGTCTAAGACGAAATCAGAATTGGGAAATGTATGATGATTTGAAGGTAAAAAAAATAGATTGTTCTGGAAATGAAACTGTGAGATGTCACATGTTTGTTTATACTATTTAAAATAATAAACAACTGATACACTGTGCCGGTTGAAGATCGATAAGGAATATATTAATATTCATATTCTTTATTGTACACAAAAAACATAGTATTTACACAATGCACTTAGATATATGATGTATATAGAAGAGTTTATCTCAAAAAGAGATTTCTTCCAGCAAACCCGGATTGATATGAGTAAATAGGATCATAATTAAAAAGTAGACATACATACGTGTACACTAAAATATGTTAATATACTTACCCCCTATGATTATTAATAACCACAATATACATACATAAATAATATGTAATATAGTAGTTTATAAGGCCTATATTTATAAGCAGAGTAGCCATGTTGATTACTCAAATTACCAACTAATCATTATATTATCCGTGGTTCACAAAATAACTGAAAAAATATTCTTTAAATGACTTCCTTTCTGGAAATATATACGAAATACTGTAGAGTAGTCAACATGGTTTTCGCAGAAGCTGTGGCACGGAAATAGCTTTATTTGAGTTTTGAGTAAGTTTTATTTTTTGAGTAAATGTCTTTTAGTTATGTCCTTGTTTTTTTGTTATGGTCTTTGTATAAATTTATAACAGTTGTACTTTTATAGCAGAAAAAAATATTTAAGAACATTATTTTGTCACGAAAACTGTACTTTTATTTGATTTTTTTCTGTATTGGAGACGTTCGTAAAAAAATTTTGATTATGCATAATTTTCGAGTTTATAATTATAATCAGGGTTTTACGATATGAGTGTAGATAAAATATGTTATTCAAAATTCAAAAATTCAAAATTTCTTTATTAAGTAAAAATTGAAATTACAGGTTATTGGACACCCCTGTTAAGTTCGCAGAACCTGTATTAGGGGAGACCGCTCTTTCCTATTGATTGTTATAAGAATACTTAATCTACGTACAATATTAATAATTAACCTACTTACTTAACGTTTTATTTTCCTTATCAAAAATAAAATATAACTCGGCGAACAAACTTAAACATACGGTAGGTAATTGAATACTTGTTGTTTTATTTGCAAGATGTACAGTAGGTAGTTAAGCAACCATTTCTTTAACAGCAACTAGTTCATTTTTTATTGGCATGCGATAGTATGTTCTATGTCCTGTACAGTGGAAGCCAGTTTCGAGTCGCACAACTTTGTTATCGGACGGACGATGCAAACACACAAACTATAGACTTCACGAGTTAGCATCTATAAATTGCTGCTCAACGTACATCCAATTTTTGATGTAGGTTACAAATATTTATTTTTGTTAATTTAGTTATTATTAAAAAAAAAATTATATAAATAAATACGATTGTTGTATATATAACTATAAATTTATTATAAATATGTATAGTATGTGTATAGTATAGTATATGTATCATATATGTATAGTATATGTATCATAAATATGTAATATCATGGTATATATATATATATATTTTTTTTAATATATATATATATATATATATATATATATATATATATATATATATATAGGTATACATTTGACATATTTGATGAGATGATTAAAGTTGTATAAATTATTGTAGTTGTTGTGTTAAAAGGTTTTCGGTTTCATGATAGTTTAGGGTTTTTAGCCACTTGGTAACAGAATGTTTACATTCATTTAAGGTCATTGGGTAGATTTTTAGAGTTTTATTTATTTTATTGTATAATCTAACAGATTGATTATCGAATTGCTTACAGGCAAATTTTGTTTTTTTATTTTTTGTTTTTACAACTGAGCTGGGATTTCGTTTGTTAAGAATTATTTTATCAATTACTGTGTTCTTATGAATTTTTAATAAACATTGTAAAATATATAATTTTCTGACTGACAAAAGATCTGAATCTTGATAAAGTTTCGTTGTAGTATATAATTTATTTTTGCGAAGCATTATTTTTAGTATTTTTCTCTGTGCACGTTCAATACTTATAAATTTAGTTTTAAAAGTGCCTCCCCATATACTAATGCAATAAAGAAGAATGGACTGCACTAATGTTATGTAAATATGCCTTATAAGTGTCATGTCACAGACGTATCGAAGGCGTATAAACATCCAGATCATTTTCCTGGCTCGGTTAGCAACTAGTTCCAACTGAGGGTACCATGATAGGTGTTTGTCAATGATTATTCCTAGATATTTTGTGGAATGAAGTCTCTCTATTTTTGAACAGTTACAATTTAAGGGTTGATTCATATCACAAGTATGACCTGTTATTTTCAGTTCTTTGTCTGGTTGTAAAGAGTTCCGTATAGAAAAAGTAATGTAATTTGTTTTGCTTAAGTTAAGTGACAAAAGATTAAATTGTAGCCATTTTAACACCGTGCTAAGTCCTAAATCTGCCTTAGCAAAAGCTTCAGGCCAGCTATTTGCATGGAAGAGCAGGGCAGTGTCGTCGGCGTAAGAAAAGACTCGGCCATTTGAGAGATTTAGGTTTGTAAGGTCGTTAATATAAATTAAAAAAAGTGTCGGTCCAAGGACACTGCCCTGGGGAATACCGAAGTTATTAGTGGACTCGTCAGAACTAAAAATCTCATTACTAATCTTTACGCGTTGAGTGCGGTCCTGAAGGTAATCAGTAATTAAATCCAGGAATGAACCCCTAATACCGATTTTTTCCAGTTTGCGCAGAAGGATGGGTACAGAGACGGTATCGAACGCTTTTTTCAAATCCAAGAAAATACATAGGGCCTTTTTTTTGTTATCAAGCAGTTCAGTTACATTTTGCGTTAGGTCTTTAATAGCATCTTCTGTACTAATACCTTCACGGAAACCGTACTGTGATTTAGAAAGTATACCATATTTATTTAAGTATTTGAACAGACGGTTATTTATAATTTTTTCCAGGATTTTGGAGACAACTGGAAGTACTGAGATGGGACGATAATTATTGATATCGTCTTTGGGCCCACCCTTGTGCACTGGATGTATGATAGACCGTTTAAGTGCGTTAGGAAATACGCCTAAATTAAGTGATAAAGTACAAATTTGTGTTATTATGGGAACCAGGTCATGTTTAGCCATTTTTATAAATTTTATTGGAATATTATCGTAACCGGATGCTGATTCTGATTTAAAGTTATTTATTATGATTTCTACTTCTGCACAATCCGGTTCTATAAATCCAATACTATTTACTTGTACGGGGAGCTTTTCGAGATAACTATTAAGAGATTCAGAGTCTGTAGTAATTTGATTTGCCAATAATCTACCAACATTATTAAAATAATCATTTGCATAATTTGCTGATTCTAAGGGCGTGGATTTTAACTTTGCAAGTTCTATGTTGCTAAGTTTCTGTTTATTTAAATTAGTTATATTTTTTATAGAGTTCCATAAAGATTTATTGTTTGATTTTGAATTGTTAAGTAACTGCCTTTCATGTTGTATCTTTAATTTTTTTATGAGGTTATTACAGTAATTACGATAGCGACGGTACGTTATTTTTAGGATTTCATTATGTTCATCTAGTCGCAGCTTTTTTTGCAGGTTATTCCTATTTTTTATACAGTTTAGCACACCTGGGGTTATCCAGGGTTTGATAATTCTCTTGTTACATGAAATTTTTACTATTTTAGTATTAGTTTGTAAAGCGTCCGTGATTAAATTTATGAGTTTGTCAGTGAGCGTATTCGGGTCTTGTATAAGTAGTAACTGAGAGTCACATTTCAATTTAAATGTTTTCAATGCTTCGTCGTAATTTGTTATTGACTTGGTTTTAGAAGCCGAATAAGATTTTGTTGTATGATACAAATAAATAGCTGTCATTCTGTGATCAGTAACTGCAGTATCTAAGACACCTATAGATGCTTTAAATCTGGTAGAATCTAGATTAGTGATAATGTGATCTAAACAACTATTGATTCTCGTATCAAATCTGTGCCCAGGCAGGAGCCTGTGTGATGCTAACATGTCTAAATATGTGTCGGAATATTTATCATTATTTCCGTCAAGAATATTTATATTTATGTCTCCTGTTAATATTACATTTGCTCTAAGATGAGGTGATTTGAGATATTTATCTAATGAATTTATAAAATTTTTAGGATTTTTTCCTTCTGGCGGACGATAAATACAAATTAGAGTCTCTTTCTCAGAGTAGTTTGAAAATGAGATTTCAAGACAGGAGGCTCCATCTAAAGTAATTTCTTGCACCCTGTGTTTGATTGAATTTCTTACAAAGACTACAACGCCATCATTTTGGTTAACCTTTTTTGTAGTGTTGTAAGTTAAATAATTCGACTTTTGAGGTAGAGGTTTATCAAGGTTTATTCGACATTCGGTCAAAACAATAACATCGATATTAAGGTTTAGTAAGGCGATATTTGCGTCTAAGTCGTCCAAATTTGAATCATTATGGACGCTTCTAATATTTTGAGTAATAATAGAGAGTAGTAAATTGTTTGAGATGTTTTTATTAAAGAAATCGATAGAACATTTATAGGCAGTGATATTGGTAAAGTTATCTAATTCTTGCAAAAGAGTTGTATGACTTTTACTCATTTTGGATTTTTAAGTGACAGTGTATAATATTCGTTACAAAATGTCTGTTTTTGCTATGTTTTATATGTTTATGCATGAGTACACACACGCGTAATATAGTATATGTCTGAAAAATTCTATCTGTGTCAGATGTTTTACGATAATTAGTGTTAATATATTGATAATGATAAGTAATGTAATGCCAAATATAAATATTAGTTATAATATGTATATAAGAAGTATTATATATATTAGATCTTAACAATGTATGTTTTACAAACTTTATAAATTTACCTGAATCTAGTCAGTCATTCTTTAATTTATGAATTTGATTTTCGGTTTTAAGCATGATAATTGGAGAGTCATCTTGTTTTCTTATGTACACCCGACCGAAAGAAGTCCAGCAGTATTTGTAATTTTCCGTACGCTTCAATTCTCTGGCCAGGAAGTAGAGCCTTGAAGCTTTTTGGGTTAAGTGCTCCGAAATAAAGATAGGTTCATCCGGGTTCTTCAAGATTCCAAGATGTTTTGCACTCAATTTATTTTGCTTGTTTTTATAATTGTAAGTCTTGGCACTCTTCAAAATAGATTCCTTGGTGATTGATGAAGTAAATTCTACAATTATTGTTTTTCTATCAGTGTTGGTTTTCGCTTTGAAAATGTCCGAGATATGTGATCTATCAAAGTCGAGATTTAATCCGTGGGACAAGTTTTCAACCATTTTAATAAGACCTTCTTTAGTTTCTTTTTGCTCCATGGGGATGTTTTTTATTTCCAGGCTTTTATTTCGAGTCCCACGCGTTATGTCTTCTATTTTGTCTTCAAGTATGACAATATGCTCATCCTTGTTTTTTACTTGTTGTTCCAACATTTCGACTTTTTTTTTTTTAGTTCGTCGTTTTGCTGGGCGAGAAAGGATATTGATGTTTCAATATTTGCGTTGCTAGATTGTATCCCTTGTAGTATTGGATAAAGTTTTTTCATCTGGTCATCATTTTGGGTAGCCCATTCCTTGAACAATTCTCTCATTTCCTGTTTAAATTCAGAGAGATCTTCACTTGACGTATTTACCAATCTTTTCCTCTTGGCTCTAAGAGAGACATAGTTCGGGAATTCCTCTTCATTCGTCGCTGAGGGCAAGTCTGGTTCCGAGTTGGTTTTACCCATTGCTAGCGGAGAACTCATTTTTATGTAAGTGTAATTTTTTTTTTATGTGTTTTATGTTCGAAGTTCACAGTTTAAGTGATTGCGGTCTCTTGACTGTTTGTGACCAATTTACAACGCCACGCTTGTGAGTAGATCTTGCGTTAATAGGTGTCAGTTTATAATGGACAATTTGAACACGCACACTTTTGTTTCTTGAATTTTTAAAGAGATTTTATAAATTACAACAGAATACACGTTTGCACACAATGCGCGATCCGAGAAAAGAGGATTATTGAACTTGAAAATCATAAAATTGCACAACATTTACATACAGTTTTTTTTTTAGAAAGATAGCTGCAAAGAAACTACAAAGTCTGTAATAGAGATAATCATTATGGTGATAGAACAAATCAATGTCTAATTCTAAATAAATATGTATTATCTATCCAAATTACCCTAGATCTTCCAAAAATTTTTTTAATGTTTTATAGTACCTAATCTGAATGCTTGGAATTAATAAATAAAAAGGGTGAAAACTACGTATTGTATGTACATAGTAGTATGTATATCTAGTATCTAGTATGTTTTGAGTTCTTTGTTTTCATTATATTATTTTGTGTAGGTGTGTGTAAGAAAACAGTGGCTATTCTGCCCACAAATCGTTAGGTTTGGCAGATGTTTTATTTTATGTGTGTGCTTTTGTTACAAGGTACTAAATGTGTTTCATTAAAAAAAATTGTGTTTCATTCATAATATGAATTATTTTTTCGAATTATTGATTTGAATTATTATGGGATATTTTTTAATAAAAATTGTTTTGGTAAAGAGATAAGTTTAGTTATATCTAACAGAAAAAGTCAGTTTTTTAAATAGGTAGATCAAAATATATAATTAAAACACACTAGTATTGGGAACAAAAAAGCGATACGGCATCCCCATTATTTGTCATTTTTCGCATGTTCCGTTATGCATTCACGTTTAAAATAGCATTATGTGCAACTGTAACATTTTGTGTGTCGTTCGTTTCGTAATGGATTTGCACGAGTGTTAAAATGTCTAACTGTGTTCAGTTGCACAAAATACTTTATCTACGACCATAATTTCACGAAAAATGAGAAAAAGAAAGCCCGTCATGATATTATGTACTGATACCTAAGCCCAAGGAATTAGTATGTAGATGCCTGAGACTAATCAGAAGCGATAATGAGTAGAGGGCGTGGTATTCTTGACTCATTTACAAACTTTGAGAAAATTTGATTTTTTTTTGGGACCTAAGAGGACACTTGATCCGCCGTGATTGGCCGACACAAAGACACAATGAACGCTATTGGAGTTTATATTTTACCGTGTGAAAATCAATAGGAATATTATAAATCAAATAATATGTAAAAAAAACACTCTATGATTAAGGCAGGTTTAGCCCTATAGTGGGGTGCCACCAGTGAACGCAAAAAACATAGAAGTCTGATAGTCTGATTAGAGCTCAAAAATGACCCCGCATATAAAGTATATACCTACATTTTATTTCGAATAAAACTTAAATAACGAAGAATTACTTAAAATTAAAACTTAATATTAAATTTAAAATACTAAAAACTTAAACAAATGAAAGACCCAAACATACATTGTAATATATATTTTAATATACAAAATATATATTGTAATATACAAAAATAATAAATAATAATATAAATAAATAAGCATGTTCATACTATAATATTATTAAAACTCGCGTGAGCTGACATACTAAATTATTATTACATACGGCTTGAACACTCACGTGTGATTGTTGTTGACTATATGCCAACCGTTTCACCGATACAATTTCGGCATTATCAAGGCGAGTGTCGTTCTTAGGACGACGACGCGGCGTTCACCGTCGTTGTCAAACGGGCACTAGGTGAAACGGTTTGCATATAGTCAACAACAATCACACGTGAGTGTTCAAGCCGTATGTAATAATAATTTTTCATGTTCATACCTTTAAATTTGTCACCTTTAAAAAAAATAAAAACCCAAAATGACAATCATAGACTTTTTTGTATTTTGTTTTTGACTTTATTTGAGGTACTTAAAAAGTTGCATTAACATGTTTTCTTATAAGCTGGTTTGTATTTACTTGTCATTCAAATTACTTTAAATATTCGAGTTTGGGCTTATTTAATTGGTCTTGATTAAGGTCTTGATTAATACTTTGGTAAAACGTAGTGACCAGGGTCTGATGATGGAACTGGAAGGTGAATACAGGACCTCAACGGACATCAGCAGATCTTCAACTTTGGCTTATTTCATTGGTCTTGATTAGTACTTTGGTAAAACATGGTGACCAGGGTCGAACAGCATTGACCGTAAAGAATTCGGTGAAAGGGTCAGTGTTGTGGGCAGGTATCACCAGATCGAAATGGTGACAGAAGCGAAGCGTTCTGTTGCTGCGGTCAGTGCGAAGGACAATGCTTTATTTTAAATAATTAGGGTAGACTATATTGTGAAGAACATAAAACATTATACATGGTGTCCCAAAAGTCAACGTTATCCCTTGAAGGATGATGGGCCACCTCATGACTGTCCAGAATATCAAAACATGACTTCAGTAAAAAGTCGATAGTTTTCGAGTTATCGATACTTTTATAAATTTTGTGAAATTTGACACTTTAGATGACTCTTTCCATTGCCACAGCTACACGATTCCATATTCTAAGATTATTATTTTTGTTACAGAATCCTGAATAGCCCTGCTATTGACCCCAGTCCAAAATTAAACTAATATCATACACATTTTTAAGAAATAAAATCATTTTTGTTCGAATTATGAGTTTGAAATTTTTAATTTGCTTACTTGACTCTTCATACTGTGAAAAAAAATTACTTTCACTTTCCCTTTTTTCACTTTTGAAAGGCATTTCACTTAATTGAACAAGTGTTTTCATTTGAATATCTAAGTATTAAAATATTTTTAAGATGAGCTCCGATTACAGCAGAATAGCAATAATACTTTTTTAAAAGTAAAACATGGCAATTATTTTACTATTTAAGAAACTGCACTAAATCACCTGTTAATTAAAATTACTTGCCACCTAAGCGTAGTAATTTTTTTCACAGTATGAAGAGTCAAAGTTAGCAAATTAAAAATTTCAAACTCATAATTCGAACAAAAATGATTTTATTTCTTAAAAATGTGTATGATATTAGTTTCATTTTGGACTGGAGTCAAAAGCAGGGCTATTCAGGATTCGGAAACAAAAATAAGAATCTTAGAATATGGAATCGTGTAGCTGTGGCACTGGAAAGAGTCATCTAAGGTGTCAAATTTTACAAAACTTATAAAAGTATCGATAACTCGAAAACTATCGACTTTTTACTGAAGTCATGTTTGGATATACTGGACAGTCATGAGTTGGCCTATCAGCCCTCCAAGGGATAAAGTTGACTTTTAGGACACCCTGTATAACAGGGAAAGGATATAGGATAAGTTCCTGCGAAGATGAATAGGGAGCCACTTCAACCTGCATCGGAAATCGGAGACGTGGTCATACTTGCGCAGTCCGTATATGAAAAATATGTAAGTTTTTAATGTAGGTATACATTTTGAAGGTATAGCGATCTGGTATTGTCTATAATGTAATATTTTTAATTACTTTAATGTAAAGTACATTACTGCCACTTTCTTTAATGACTGCTTTGCTGGCAGCGTTTATGATGGCTGAAAGCGCAGCTGCAGCTCCAGGCCTACACAGCGTGGTTAGCATTGCAACCCTTTATGGACAAGCTGGAGTAAAGGCTGAGACCGAAGGTCAAGGCCTTTATAGCGTGGACAGCAAGGGCTGCAATGATGACCAAGCTTGAAGGCCGAGAGCGTAGTTAAGCTGAGCTCGAGGCAGACCGCATTAATTGCGGACCAAAAATGCTAAAAACTAGGTACTCAAAATGCTTGCATGCACCTGAGTAGGTTCTTCCACCACCAGTGAAGTGTGAGGCGGCTAACTATTAAAACTAGGTACTCAAAATGCTTGCATGCACCTGAGTAGGTTCTTCCACCACCAGTGAAGTGTGAGGCGGCTAACTATTAAAACTAGGTACTCAAAATGCTTGCATGCACCTGAGTAGGTTCTTCCACCACCAGTGAAGTGTGAGGCGGCTAACTATTAAAATTTCCAGGGTCCAGTACTCCAACTTATGCAAGGGACATCAATTTAATCGAAGGTAGATTAATCGTGTCTAAAAATTTTTCAATAATATCAGGCTGATTTACGTTAGTACCAACAAAGCGAACGTAGCCTACTTGTTTTTTTATCAGATTTTTTTTTTGCTGACTGTACAATATGCTCCAGGTTGCGACCAGCAAACCCTGTTTATTTTGATGTAGTTTTTTTTTCTTCACGACGACGAATTGGTCACATCTTGTTACTCGATACATAAGGTTACCGACTTTACGCCCATAGTCTATATATCTAGTCAAGAAGTCACTTCTGTTAAATTGAAATCCCATCAAAAACATAAAATGTATAAAAATGTCAAGTCTCGCAACGCAATCCTTCCACCGTAAAAAGTTGTGAGATCCTATGTAAAGCCAAGTCTGTTATTTTAGTTTATATGGAAGCACCTTTTCATTTTAGTTAGTATGGGAGCACCTATTTAACAAATTTATCATTAATTGTTGCCTAATTAGTTACCTACCAACATTAAGTGACTGTATTAATATTAGTCATCTTTATTTCTCTAATAAAATATAGTGACTTGGCAAGCGCAGAGTACAAATAAAGCGCTGATGTGTAGAAATATCTTCTCAAATCGCTAATAAATTGGTATTAGGTAGATATGTTGTATATTTTGCTGTATGGAACCCTTTAGGCACGAGTCGGATTCGCACTTTACCGTTTTTTTAGTGACTTAATTACGAAATGTTGATATTATCTTCTTAAATAGACTAATTATGAATGTGTCGAACATAATATTATAAACCACCCTTTTTAAGGTTCCTTACCCAAGGAATAGATTATTATAACAAAGGTTCTATCTTTAGAACGGTAATACATACAAGTACAAGTTTAAACTTTGGGCAGTCTGTAGTAAATACTTTAAAGTAAAATAATGAAAATTGGGGTTCCGTACTAAAAAGGTACCGAAATGTTTGTCAGGCGCTACCATTTTATCGCTTTGTTTTTTGTCGCCTTAATGTTGCTATGGCATCTATATTGTTGTTATTTACTTTTAGGGTTCCATATCCGTATTGTGTAGCCCCCACATACAAACATTGACGTGTCAATGAATACAAATAATTTATATCTCCTTGCGATGGATAAATCGCAAAGTGTTCAAACATAGAAATTTATTTCTGTCATAGTGTACGAGGCTAATCGCACATATACTATAAAGCTACCTACATATTATTTAGTTGTACACTAACCGTTGTTCTAAATCCACGTCGTCTTGTATCGCTTACCTAATTTTACCTTTAAATACAGTCCGCTACATCAAATTTAATGTGGTTTTAATAATTAAATGACCAGCACGCCACATAATGGTCCCACATCGCCGTTAACAACAGTGTTCGCGTATACAGGACAAGGACTATATCCAGGCGGGTTGTGCTCGGGAGTGTCGCTCAATCGAAACGTTCGTGGCCTATAGTCCATGTTCGTTTTTCAACAAAAACTGTTTCATACTTTGGACCTATAGCTCCAAGAAGAAAGTGCCGTCAATCGCTATAGTTTGTTGGTTTGGACCTATAGTTCCAGGAAGAAAGTGCCGTCAATCGCTATATTTTGTTGGCTAAAATTGCAATTCATCGCTGCCATCAGTGAACTATTACGTGGCCTATAGTCCGTCGTGTTTATGCAGAGAAACTATATTTTCTCAAGTGAATATCACCGCTGCTATCAGTGACTTTTGTTTATTTTATCAGTGAACTATAATCCTGAAAATTACGCAGTTTTCACCGCCACTTCAATAAGTGACTATAATAAAAGTGAAAAGGTGCCGCTTCTATAAGTGGCATTTACTTTGTTTAAAACTAAAAAGTGAGGTTTCCGGATCATTTTCGCCATACATCGCCGCGTGGAAAATATTTTCCAGAAAACGGGACTCATCAGGCTTCTTTCAACGGCTTCTTTCAACGGCTTCTTTCAAAGGCTTCTTTCAAGAATCCTTTGTTCGCCGGTGCCAGTTCTACGGGCTTCTTTCACAGGCCTTTTCCGAACTGGTTGGAGAACCACTGTGAACTGCGTGTGAGCAGTCAAAGGTGCGAGAGAGAGCGCTTGCTTACAAGTACATGCGAGCGTGCGAGAAAGAAGATCTCATTGCTCGAAACATCACCGAGTACGTGAAACAGAGGGAGAAGAAAAATACATCAGTACTTCATGTTAGAATAGTATCATCGTAGTGAAGTTATTTAGGTTCATTTTCTGACTTTCAACTTTTATAATTTCTTTGCAACGAACGCCATTTTGTATCAACCAATTCGAACAGAGTTCAATGCAAATTCATAAAATACAGAGATATATTCATTTTTGTGCTCCATATTGTTTGTAAATTCTATAAATTGACTGTATTAGTGCAAATTTCAAGGAAAGGAAAGTTATTATTCCTGCTCAAGTAAAATGGGCGAAGATTTAAAGCGTTTAATCGCATACAGGGGCCAATTGAAAGGTACTATCACTAGGCTTTATAATTTTGTGATGGACGAAGAAAATAAGGAAACAGCGTCCATCCAGCAATATCTGGTGAACGCACAGAGGTTGACTTCAACCTTCAACGAATATTGTGAAGCTAATATAGACGTTTCTGTTTTAGATCCTACAAATTCCGAGGATTTTGCTGGTGTAGAAACAAAATATCTCACTGGCCTGGCCACGTATGAATCCTACACCAATAAAATGTGTAACTCAGGTAATTTAGGAGGTAGCAGTGCCAAAAAGCCGTCCTGCAGGCAACTTCCAAAAATGGAAATTCAAAAATTTAGTGGACAAGTAAGTGAATACACTAATTTTATAAATTTATTCAAAAGCATGATTCACTCGGACGATAGTTTGTCAAAAATTGATAAATTTTATTACTTGAAGACCTTCCTGGAAGGTGAGCCTGCTGACATGATAAAACACCTTAGCCTTTGTGATGGAAACTATGATAATGCTTTAAAAATACTAGATGATAATTATGACAATAAGTTAAAAATGATTTATCATCATGTTTCTGGCATTTTGGATTTGCCAATTATTAAAAGAGCGGATAGTTCCAATCTGAGACAGATTTTAAACGCTACAAAGCAGCATCTCGCTGCGTTACAAAACCTAGATGTTCCTATAGAACACTGGGATTTATTTGTGTTGTGTGTGTTAAGGCGCAAGTTAGATCAATACACATACAGAGCCTTCAATATGGAGATTAAAGGAGACACCTTACCTAAACTAGATACCTTTCTAAAATTTTTAGAGCAACGTGCAGACGGGCTTGACACTGCTGATCTCGAGCAGGCGCAGCCAGGTGGTTCAGTAAAGAAGCCCTACCGGACGAGTCTACTAGCTGCTGGAGGGAAGCACACAGCGAAACCAGCTTGTAGTTACTGCAGTTCCAGGTTCCATAAACTTTATCAATGCGAAAAATTTAAACTAGCTTTGCCATCTGAACGAATAAGTCACGCTCAGGCTAAAAAGTTATGCAGGCTTTGCTTAAATGTGCACGCTGGCAGGTGTCACTATGTTTTTAAATGTGCTAGCTGTAAAGAAGGGCACAACACATTGCTACATGAAGATGAAATTGTTAAAAAATCTAATGCTACTGCGCAGCAAGTTGCTTTGTCTATGTGCAAGTATGACAATGTTTTATTACCTTCTATAAAGGTAAAGCTATATAGAAAAAATGGCAATCCTATCTATGTAAAGGCTTTATGCGACTCGGGGAGTCAGCTGTCATTTTGTTTGTCTGATGTTGCAAACAAAATCAAATGTAAACTTTTCAATGAGCAAAGTGTAATTAATGGTATTTGTGATAGGTCAAGTACGTCCTCACAAAAAGCAGAATTCGAGATCCATTCAACTACTAACGATTTCAAAAAGCAAATATCATGTTGTGTTGTTGAAAACATAACATGTGATTTGCCTCAATTTAAAATTAATAGGGAAAATCTTGTTATACCGCCTTATGTGCAGTTAGCAGATAGTGATTTTTACAATACTGAAAAAATCAGTATTCTTTTAGGTTGTGATGTTTTCTTTGAGATATTATTACGAGAGCAGTTTCCTGTTTTACCTGGAAGCCTATGTTTACACAACACACGTTTCGGATTTGTTGTTGCTGGAAAGGTACCACAGGCTACTAATTTCTCAAAGTACCCAGTTAGTAATTTTTGCAGTAATGTTCAAGCTGAGGATTCAGAGTTACCTATTTTAGACAGGTCCTGTAATGTTGAGAGTTTAGATTCCATACAGAGCTCTTTACAACAGCTTTGGGAATGTGAACGGGTTCCAGAAGTTTTCACAGAGGCCACGTCTGAGCATGAGCTTGCCGAGCAGATGTTCTCTGATTCTTTTGTACTTAAAGATAATAAATTCACCGTTTCTTTGCCGTTAAAACAGGATTTTGAGCAGATCAGATTAGGAGATTCGTTATCTCAAGCGCTTTTGAGATTTTATAATCTAGAAAAACGATTTTTTAGAACTCCTGTTCTAGTGGAACCATACAAAAGGTTCATACATGAATATGTCGGCTTAGGACATGCAAGATTTTATGATATTGAAAATTATGATTTAGATAACAGTCCAGTTTATTTTTTGCCACATCACGCTGTTATCAATGAGAGTAGTAAAACTACAAGACTTCGTGTAGTTTTTGACGGTAGTATGGTTACTAAATCTCAAAATATCTCATCACAACAGAAATCTCAAGTATCAGTAAATGACCTTATGTTGAATGGACCTTGTGTGCAAAACGAATTATTCAATATACTGTTATTATTCAGACTCTATAAGTTTGTCTTTATTACTGATATCAAGAAAATGTTCAGAAATATAAATTTGAATGAAACACATTGCTCATTGCAAAATATTTTGTGGAGGGACACACCACAAGAAAAAATTAAATGTATTCAGTTACAAACAGTAACATTTGGTTTAAAAAGCTCAACTTTTCTGGCAACAAGATGTTTAAATCAGTTAGCACATCAATTCAAAGATCAATATCCATTAGGATCTGACATAATTCTAAATAATACATATGTAGATGATATAAATGCTGGTAGTAACAGCATTACTGAATTATGCAAAATAAAAGAACAGTTATGTGAGCTTTTAAAACAAGGCAGCTTTGAGTTACACAAATGGTGTGCAAATAATGATCAGGTGCTAGAAGGGACACCAAAGTGTGAGCAAAATTTAAGTGAAATTGATTTATGCAAAGATGATAATACCTTTGTAAAAACTTTAGGCATAAAATACAATGTAAAAATTGATGTTTTTAGTATTACTTGTCCTCAGCAAGAGTTGTTAGATGTTTACACTAAAAGACAGCTTTTAAGCTTTTTGAGCAAAATTTTTGACCCTTTAGGTCTCGTTGGTCCAGTAATTGTGTTAGCAAAGATACTAATGCAACAAACTTGGTTGCTCAAAATGTCTTGGGATTCAACGCTACCAGCACACATTAATAAGCAATTCAGAGATTTTGCTAAGAATATTATGAGAATGTCAAATATTGTAGTGCCAAGAAATTTAAATACACACAAGGTAAAGTTAATTGAAATAATTGGCTTTTCTGATGCTTCAAATAAATGCTATTTTCTGTTGCCTGTATCTAAGAACAATTTCTGAGGATGGAAAGGTTGAGGTTAATTTATTGTGCTCAAAATCTAGGATTAATCCTATAAAGCCATTAACCACGCCAAGATTAGAGCTAAATAGTGCATTATTGTTAGCAAAATTGTCAAAGAAAGTTCATGATACTATAAAATCAAAATTTAATACAAAGGTATATTTATATGTTGACTCAAAAATTGTGTTAGCTTGGCTTAATACAGAGCCCGTGAAGCTCACTGTTTATGTAGCAAATAGAGTTAAAATTATTCGTGATTTAACTCAAGATTTTTCTTGGCTTTATGTAAATACCGCGGAAAATCCCGCTGATTGCCTTTCTAGAGGCGTAGAACCTCATTTGCTACAAAACAATGATCTATGGTGGCATGGACCACAGTTTTTAAAGGCAGTGAAGTACATTCACTGTAATAAAAATGTAGATCTTCCCAATGAATTTCCAGAAAAAGTTCGCACGGCGCAATAAGCCATCAGTTATTTATGCTGATAATGCTAGCACATTCAAAGGTGCAAAGAACGCATTAAATAAACTTTATTTATTGCACTCAAACACAGATCACCAAAATGCTGTAACCAATTTTGCATCAAATTTGGGCATTGAATTTAGCTTCATTCCTTCTTACTCACCTGTATTTGGTGGACTGTGGGAGAGTGGAATAAAAAGTGCGAAATATCATTTGAAAAGAGTTGTTGGGGGTCAAATTCTTACATATGAGGAGTTAAATTCTGTCGTAATACAAATAGAAGGAGTTCTAAATTCGAGACCGTTGCTGGCTTTACCAACTACTGATCCAAATGATATGTCGTACCTGACTCCAGGGCATTTTTTGACTGGAGATGCTTTGTCATGTATTCCTGAACCTGATAAAACAGACGTTCCAATAAATCGTCTCTCTTTCTGGAATCAGTGTAAGCAAATTGTTCAATCATTTTGGAAAACATGGTCAAAGCAATATCTTGTTCAATTACAGAACAGGCCAAAATGGCGCAATGATATGCCTTTAGCATAGCCTAGAGCTTTAACTGTTAAAACTAGTAAAGGCACAGTAATACGCACAAGTGTCACAAAGGTATGTGTCTTACCCTTAGAATAATAAATACCTTTTAGGTCTGCTGTGTGCTTCTCGTCAGTGAGCTGCTGGATTCGTCTTAGGGTTTTTTGTATGTGATACCCTGCATACATATATTGTATGAGGTTTTTCTTAGTGAGCTATCTTTCAATTGGCTCCTAAGTCTTGTTAGAATAAGTTTTTCTTTTTTTAGTTTAAGCAAAATATACCTGTTTCACCGCACATGATAATGTAAGTGTAAGAAATAATTAATATAGTTGTTAAATTAAAAGTATGGTAAATAAGCTACTATCTATAAGTTCCTCTATATTTAATAACTGATGTCTATCCAGTATTTTTCTTTATACTTGTATAATGATTTCAAGACTGGTTTGGATAAGTCTGAGCTTATCTCTGTCTGGTGAATGACTTTTTGCCTTTTGTTACACATAAAGTTAAACTATAGTTCAACGCCAGACATTGTTATGAAGTACATAGGTACCTAATTTAAACATTACTTTTTACTTTAAGTTACATAATCTGAATCATTTATATATTTTGAAATTGTATGTTAAAGATTATATAACTTTATAGTCTCACTGGGGCAAGTGAAATTAAAACAAAGTTTTCTTTTTCAGTAGATTTTTTGGTATAACAGAAACAGTCACTGTAATTATATAATAAATACTAAAGATGCATATACTATAGTAAATGTTAGCATGGCTTTTCTGAAATGATGTTCAAGCTACTTATCGACATAATTTTAGTGCTTTTGTTTTTTTTTTAAATATGATTCACGGTCATTTCACATTTTTACCGCCGGCCCCAGTTATGTACGAGGCTAATCGCACATATACTATAAAGCTACCTACATATTATTTAGTTGTACACTAACCGTTGTTCTAAATCCACGTCGTCTTGTATCGCTTACCTAATTTTACCTTTAAATACAGTCCGCTACATCAAATTTAATGTGGTTTTAATAATTAAATGACCAGCACGCCACACATAGTAATATATTATTGTTTGTGAACAAACAACACTTAAGCACAAAAAAAAAACCAAACGAAGCTGTGAATTGAATTTTATTAGTAAATCTAATCTTTATTGAGAATTTGAGATAAACTTACAAACAATAATTATTATTGCCTAGCCAGGCGGTCAGTTACCATTTTACCAGTCAGTTGTTCGACAGACAGAGTTTGGAGAACAATAAAACATCTGAACTGGTGTTTCCTAGCATCAAAGGGTCGATCGGTCGCGCTCGCACAATGTCAAAAACAAAACATTTGGCCTACCATTTTTTGTCTAACTGACTTTCTCCAAAAACAAAAATACTAAACATATGCACTTGCGTATTATTATTTTTTCTAACTGCCCGACGCACATCCACTTCCAGATTCAGCCTACTAAACGTTGTCTCGGTCACTCGCTTAGAATTTCAATAGTAGCTAACCGATATTCTCCAACATAATATTACAGACAGCAGCCTTAGACCAAATAAAAATGTTGGTCTGAGACACAGCCGAGTATTACGCGGCAAGTAATTTTATCCAAAGATGTTGAATATTGGGTCTGATGCTAAAGATGCTGTCTACGCATAACGACCAATATTTTTTATTTGAAACACGCATATTGACCAATACGCATTTTGACCAATACACATAATGACTAACAATTCTAATTGGGATATTAGCATATGGTTGCCCTCTCCTAATTTTGAAAACCAGGATTTGAAGGCGGAAATACCAAGACATTATGGTTTAAAAACAGAATGCAGTATAAGAGCGGTAGTTAGAGTACTAATAGGTCATTAACATTAAGGTGGATGGTCTAAGGCAATTTTCATACAAACTTGCGTAAGACATAGTATAAAAGTTGTAAATAGCAAAATTAAACTGTAAACACATTGTGTTTGTAAAAAACTGATTATTCTCGAGTATAAAATCAATTAAACGTGTAAAAAAAAGTAACAGAACAAAATAACAATACTTCTGTCGTCGTTATTGGTTCCCTCAAGTTTGTATGTAGATTTTCTTGGACCATTTACCCTAAGCTAACAGCGATTTTAATTTAATTACTTAAAAGTGTCAGCTGTAAAAAAAATATTACGAATCTTATCACGGATATTTAGAACAAATTGTCTTTAAAGATTTAATTTTTGTAATCAAACTGAAAATAAAAACAAAATTTTATACGTGGATATAAAACCTAGAAAGCAACTTTTGAACAATGTCCTGGGGAAATAAGACGTTTGGCAACCCTATATTGGCATTTAGTATCCGTTGGATTACTGGTACACGAATATATTCACTTCATATTACTAATATCTTAGCAAATATTACAAATATATCAGTTACATCTCTATCCATAACAAATGAATTTGCCAGAAAACTATACATTTTCTCGGTGATACAAAGTTTGTACAAAAATGAACATAATTAGGCCTTTCTAAAACGGGTCCTAACTACCCCAAATATATAGTTTTGAAAAGGCCTCAAGTTGGTGTGCACTTTTTTAACAAACTTTGAATCAAATTTTTCGGGGCTATTTGAATGATACAAAATTATTTTTTGGTTGTACATAATTGTACAAAATTCAAAGTACGCGAATGTATAAAAAGTTTTCATTTTCAGAGATAGTGCACTCCAGGGTCAAGTTGTAGTGCACTTTCTTACAAAACTTCAAATGAAAACTGTGACGTAATTAGAGGGGTACAAAATTATTTTTTGGTGTACATAATTGTACAAAATGTGTACAATATTATAAGTACATTTAATTATCATATATCTATAAGTGCACTACAACTTGAAGGACCTTTGCAGTACCCCGTTTCGATTGTTGACAGAATTATTTGTACGCAAGATGCTGAACAATAGACGTCTTTCTGGGCTGTATTGTCTATGGTACCCGTTAACTATAAAATCGCACTATCAGCATTTTACGCGTATGCATGCATGGCTTCTATATGGCATTATCCCTTGGGGCGATAGTACCCACGCAGATTTTATTTTTATCATGCAGACGAGATGTCTGTGTATGATTTTAAATAAACGTCAACTAAAGTAGGATTTTTAATTCGAGACACTCGTTTGACAACTCAAAAAGCAAAATGTTGCCACTTTTCAGCCAGTGCTGCTCTTATCGATATCATAAAATTGACGGCGTTTCTTATACTCGAAAACTCATACGGTCAAGTGACGCAAAATTTAACAAAAATATAACTTTACACTTTTACACAAACTTTTCGAAAAAAAATTCCACATGGTCTTTTTAAGTTTGCTTCACAGTTATTATTGAAAATAAAAACTTGCAATTTCATAATAATCGATAACGAATCTTTTAAAACCGTAACGAAATCTCAGTAATTGTCAACATAAAATACTGGTTTTGTCAGGTTTGTTAAAAAATATATTAATATATAAGTATTTATTAAATATTTATATATTTATTTATTAAAAAATATATGGGTATTTTATTTTGATCCATACCTTTCATGATACGAATATTCAGAGAACTAAAAAAACAGAAGGTGCTACAAGCGATAGTTACAGCAAATTTGATGACTTTAGCCCAGCAAATAAATGGTTTATCGTTGTTATTTTGGTCAGCTCCCTCGATTTAAATCGATTACCATTTACATATCGTGCATTGCATTGTAAATTAAATGAAATGAAAAACTCGTGTCGTGTAGGTATCTACTATCAACCGTAGAGTGCGGTTCAGAAAATAGGTAACACGTCAATATATTGGTTGCATTTATATCATCCAATCTAAAGACATGAAATTATATCTTATCCAATCATGTCGTAAAGACGTCGTTAATGCCAATATAACGGCGTATTACCTATTTTCTGAACCGCACTCTAGAATAGTCATTCTCGGTGGCTTATTATTTGAATCGATTATAATAAAAACCCATTATTCAAAATGTATTATTCGTAAAGTCATTACGAATAAAACTGCATACTTATATAACTAAATTACTAACGGAGCATATCTCGTATCTTGGAACAATCGAAAAATGTCTCAATCATTCAACCGATCAACAAGATGGACGTTTATCTCGATTGTTGAAATATCTCGTAAACGCGCATTACTACCATACGTCATGCTGCAGTAAATATCGATATCGACATATCGACGTATATCTTTCCCTATTTTTATTTTTCGAATAATGGCAACACTCTTTCTGTCAATGGAGTGTCTCGAATTAAAAACCTTACTTTAGTAAGTTGTAAACCTCACTTTAAAGCTCAAAAACTACTAACATTACGATACAGATATAGTATCGTACAGATATTTTGTATGTCAGCATTTTTGTTTGAATTGTATAGCGAATTGGTGTTAACTGTACAAATTGTTGTACAGCATTACAATGCTGTACAATTTATTTATATAAATAAATAAATTACCATCTTAGAAGTTGCTATATTTGTAGGGAAAAATGTTCATGTTTTTAAACAAATAAAATTACCCATTGTTTTTAATACACACAATAAACATAAATTAGCAATTAGCATCTATGGGCATTTTTTTAACTTGATGTACCAGCTTGGTACAGTACATTTTTTTTCTGGCCACAAAAGGCAAAAGATTACTGCCACAGTAAAAATTAGTAAATTTTTTTTTAATCTCCTAATTGCTTAAGATTTCAGAAGTGTAGGTTAGACAGTGTTACTAGAGGTTATTTGGAGCAAAAGTGAAATAAAAATCGACACAATGTGGAGATTTTTAAGAAAATCACAAATATTTTCATACAGATCGAATTTGTAAGTCCTACTCTGACTTGACCGCTTTTTATTTTATTATTTTTGTTTTAACTTTTTTTTTAACGTCATCCATTTGGTTTTGGTTCGGTTTGTTATTTGTGGTAAATATAATGATTCAATATTTTTTTATTTAAAGCACTGTTTGTGTGATTTATAAAATAATTATACACCTACCAAATCTACCAATTTAATTTTAATTAAAATCCAAAACATATTACAACCAATTTTTCTTACAAATATTATGTGTAACATTTTATGTAGGTACAATAAATACTAAGAAAGACAAGTATTCAAAATTATATATTTATTAATTCGCTCGCTAAAAAAATATCGTAAAGAAATAGTGGGATCAAAAGCTAAGAAAATCATTCTGGGTAAAAACCCAGATTAGACGTAACATACTTAAATAAATCGCCTTAGCTGTACCCAATTTACCTGTAATAATCCGCCTATTGTAACGTAGTGCCTTTGATACAAGAAATAGATAGCATTTTCCGACCCCGTCGTCTCAATTTGTTTGGGATGATACTATTTACTTTATCTCTTTTTATTTTTATTTTTATTTTTATCCCTTCGCATAAGGGCAAGAACGTGCCCCTTATCTCTTTGCATAAGAGCAATAACGTGCCCCTCATCCCTTTGCATAAGAATAAGAACGCGCCCCTTATCCCTTCGCATAAGAGCAAGAACGTGCCCCTCATCCCTTTGCATAAGAGCAATAACGTGCCCCTCATCCCTTTGCATAAGAGCAATAACGCGCCCCTTATCCCTTTGCATAAGAGCAATAACGCGCCCCTTATCCCTTTGCATAAGAGCAATAACGCGCCGCTCATCCCTTTGCATAAGAGCAATAACGCGCCCCTTATCCCTTCGCATAAGAGCAAGAAAGTGCCCCACATCCCTTTGCATAAGAGCAAGAACGTGCCCCTCATCCCTTTGCATAAGAGCAATAACGCGCCGCTCACACCTTTGCAGAAGAGCAAAAACGTGCCCCTTATCCCTTTGCATAAGAGCAATAACGCGCCCCTTATCCCTTCGCATAAGAGTAAGAAATCGCCTCTTATCCCTTCGCATAAGAGCAATAACGCGCCTCTTATCCCTTCGCATAAGAGCAAGAACGTGCCCCTCATCTCTTTGCATAAGAGCAATAACGCGCCCCTTATCCCTTCGCATAAGAGTAAGAACTCGCCTCTTATCCCTTCGCATAAGAGCAATAACGCGCCTCTTATCCCTTCGCATAAGAGCAAGAACGTGCCCCTCATCCCTTTGCATAAGAGCAATAACGCGCCCCTCATCCCTTTGCATAAGAGCAATAACGCGCCCCTTATCCCTTCGCATAAGAGCAAGAACGCGCCTCTTATCCCTTCGCATAAGAGCAATAACGCGCCTCTTATCCCTTCGCATAAGAGCAAGAACGTGCCTCTCATCCCTTTGCATAAGAGCAATAACGCGCCCCTTATTCCTTCGCATAAGAGCAAGAAAGTGCCCCACATCCCTTTGCATAAGAGCAAGAACGTGCCCCTCATCCCTTTGCATAAGAGCAATAACGCGCCGCTCACACCTTTGCAAAAGAGCAAAAACGTGCCCCTTATCCCTTTGCATAAGAGCAATAACGCGCCCCTTATCCCTTCGCATAAGAGTAAGAAATCGCCTCTTATCCCTTCGCATAAGAGCAATAACGCGCCTCTTATCCCTTCGCATAAGAGCAAGAACGTGCCCCTCATCCCTTTGCATAAGAGCAATAACGCGCCCCTTATCCCTTCGCATAAGAGTAAGAACTCGCCTCTTATCCCTTCGCATAAGAGCAATAACGCGCCTCTTATCCCTTCGCATAAGAGCAAGAACGTGCCCCTCATCCCTTTGCATAAGAGCAATAACGCGCCCCTCATCCCTTTGCATAAGAGCAATAACGCGCCCCTTATCCCTTCGCATAAGAGCAAGAACGCGCCTCTTATCCCTTCGCATAAGAGCAATAACGCGCCTCTTATCCCTTCGCATAAGAGCAAGAACGTGCCCCTCATCCCTTTGCATAAGAGCAATAACGCGCCCCTTATCCCTTCGCATAAGAGCAAGAACGTGCCCCTCATCCCTTTGCATAAGAGTAAGAACGCGCCTCTTATCCCTTCGCATAAGGGTAAGAACGCGCCTCTTATCCCTTCGCTTAAGGGCAAGAACGCGCCCCTTATCCCTTCGCATAAGGGCAAGAACGTGCCCCTTATCCCTTTGCATAAGAGCAAGAACGTGCCCCTCATCCCTTTGCATAAGAATAAGAACGCGCCTCTTATCTCTTCGCATAAGAGTAAGAACGCGCCTCTTATCCCTTCGCATAAGGGCAAGAACGCGCCCCTTATCCCTTCGCATAAGGGCAAGAATGCGCCCCTTATCCCTTCGCATAAGGGCAAGAACGCGCCCCTTATCCCTTTGCATAAGAGCAATAACGCGCCCCTCATCCCTTTGCATAAGAGCAATAACGCGCCCCTTATCCCTTCGCATAAGAGCAAGAACGTGCCCCTCATCCCTTTGCATAAGAGCAATAACGCGCCCCTTATCCCTTCGCATAAGAGCAAGAACGTGCCCCTCATCCCTTTGCATAAGAGCAATAACGCGCCCCTTATCTCTTCGCATAAGAGCAAGAACGTGCCCCTCATCCCTTTGCATAAGAGCAATAACGCGCCCCTCATCCCTTTGCATAAGAGCAATAACGCGCCCCTTATCTCTTCGCATAAGAGCAAGAACGTGCCCCTCATCCCTTTGCATAAGAGCAATAACGCGCCCCTCATCCCTTTGCATAAGAGCAATAACGTGCCCCTTATCCCTTTGCATAAGAGCAAAAACGCGCCCCTCATCCCTTTGCATAAGAGTAAGAACGCGCCTCTTATCCCTTTGCATAAGAGCAAGAACGTGCCCCTCATCCCTTTGCATAAGAGCAATAACGTGCCCCTCATCCCTTTGCATAAGAGTAAGAACGCGCCTCTTATCCCTTTGCATAAGAGCAATAACGCGCCCCTTATCCCTTCGCATAAGAGCAAGAACGTACCCCTCATCCCTTTGCATAAGAGCAATAACGCGCCCCTTATCCCTTCGCATAAGAGTAAGAACGTGCCCCTTATCCCTACGCATAAGGGCAAGAACGCGCCCCTTATCCCTTCGCATAAGAGCAATAACGCGCCCCTTATCCCTTCGCATAAGAGCAATAACGTGCCCCTTATCCCTTTGCATAAGAGCAATAACGCGCCCCTTATCCCTTCGCATTTGAGTAAGAACGCACCTCTTATCCCTTCGCATAAGAGCAAGAACGTGCCCCTTATCCCTTCGCATAAGGGCAAGAATGTGCCCCTTATCCCTTCGCATAAGGGCAAGAACGTGCCCCTCATTTCTTTGCATAAGAGCAATAACGCGCCCCTTATCCCTTCGCATAAGAGCAAGAACGTGCCCCTCATTTCTTTGCATAAGAGCAATAACGCGCCCCTTATCCGTTCGCATAAGAGCAAAAACGCGCCCCTTATCCCTTAACATAAGAGCAAGAACGCGCCCCTTATCCCTTCGCATAAGAGCAATAACGCTCCCCTTATCCCTTCGCATAAGAGCAAGAACGTGCCCCTCATCCCTTTGCATAAGAGCAATAACGCGCCCCTTATCCCTTCGCATAAGAGTAAGAACGCGTCTCTTATCCCTTCGCATAAGAGCAAGAACATGCCCCTTATCCCTTCGCATAAGGGCAAGAACGCGCCCCTTATCCCTTCGCATAAGAGTAAGAACGAGCCTCTTATCCCTTCGCATAAGGGCAAGAACGTGCCCCTTATCCCTTCGCATAAGAGCAATGACGCGCCCCTTATCCGTTCGCATAAGAGTTAGAACGCGCCTTTTATCCCTTCGCATAAGGGCAAGAACGTGCCCCTTATCCCTTCGCATAAGAGCAAGAACGTGGCCCTTATCCCTTCGCATAAGAGCAAGAATGTGCCCCTCATCCCTTTGCATAAGAGCAATAACGCGCCTCTCATCCCTTTGCATAAGAGCAATAACGCGCCCCTTATCCCTTAGCGTAAGGGCAAGAACGTGCCCCTTATCCCTTCGCATAAGTGCAAAAACGTGCCCCTTATCCCTTCGCATAGGAGCAATAACGCGCCCCTTATCCCTTCACATAAGAGCAAGAACGTGCCCCTCATCCCTTTGCATAAGAGCAAGAACGTGCCCCTCATTCCTTTGCATAAGAGCAATAACGCGCCGCTCATTCCTTTGCATAAGAGCAATAACGCGCCGCTCATCCATTTGCATAAGAGCAAAAACGCGCCCCTTATCCCTTCGCATAAGAGCAAGAAAGTGCCCCACATCCCTTTGCATAAGAGCAAGAACGTGCCCCTCATCCCTTTGCATAAGAGCAATAACGCGCCGCTCATACCTTTGCAAAAGAGCAATAACGTGCCCCTTATCCCTTTGCATAAGAGCGATAACGCGCCCCTCATCCCTTTGCATAAGAATAAGAACGCGCCTCTTATCCCTTCGCATAAGAGTAAGAACGTGCCCCTCATCCCTTTGCATAAGAGTAATAACGCGCCCCTTATCCCTTCGCATAAGAGCAAGAAAGTGCCCCACATCCCTTTGCATAAGAGCAAGAACGTGCCCCTCATCCCTTTGCATAAGAGCAATAACGCGCCGCTCATACCTTTGCAAAAGAGCAATAACGTGCCCGTGATCCCTTTGCATAAGAGCAATAACGCGCCCCTCATCACTTTGCATAAGAATAAGAACGCGCCTCTTATCCCTTCCCATAAGAGTAAGAACGCGCCCCTTATCCCTTCACATAAGGGCAAGAACGTGCCCGTCATCCCTTTGCATAAGATTAATAACGTGCCCGTCATCCCTTTGCATAAGAGCAATAACGCGCCCCTTATCCCTTCGCATAAGAGCAAGAACGTGCCCCTCATCCCTTTGCATAAGAGCAATAACGCGCCCCTTATCCCTTCGCATAAGAGTAAGAACTCGCCTCTTATCCCTTCGCATAAGAGCAATAACGCGCCCCTCATCCCTTTGCATAAGAGCAATAACGCGCCCATTATCCCTTCGCATAAGAGCAATAACGCGCCCCTCATCCCTTTGCATAAGAGCAAGAACGTGCCCCTCATCCCTTTGCATAAGAGCAATAACGCGCCCCTTATCCCTTCGCATAAGAGCAAGAACGTGCCCCTCATCCCTTTGCATAAGAGCAATAACGCGCCCCTTATCCCTTCGCATAAGAGCAAGAACGTGCCCCTCATCCCTTTGCATAAGAGCAATAACGTGCCCCTTATCCTTTCGCATAAGGGCAATAACGCGCCCCTTATCCCTTCGCATAAGAGCAAGAACGTGCCCCTCGACCCTTTGCATAAGAGCAAGAACGCGCCCCTTATCCCTTCGCATAAGAGTAAGAACGCGCCTCTTATCCCTTCGCATAAGAGCAAGAACGTGCCCTTCATCCCTTTGCATAAGAGCAATAACGTGCCCCTTATCCCTTCGCATAAGGGCAAGAACGCGCCCCTTATCCTTTGGCATAAGAGCAATAACGCGCCCCTTATCCCTTTGCATAAGGGCAAGAACGCGCCCCTTATCCCTTCTCATAAGAGCAAGAACGCGCCCCTTATCCCTTCGCATAAGAGCAAGAACGCGCCTCTTATCCCTTTGCATAAGAGCAAGAACGTGCCCCTCATCCATTTGCATAAGAGCAATAACGCGCCCCTCATCCCTTTGCATAAGAGCAATAACGCGCCCCTCATCCCTTTGCATAAGAGCAATAACGCGCCCCTCATCCCTTTGCATAAGAGTAAGAACGCGCCTCTTATCCCTTCGCATCAGAGCAAGAACGTGCCCCTCATCCCTTTGCATAAGAGCAATAACGCGCCCCTTATCCCTTCGCATAAGAGCAAGAACGTGCTCCTCATCCCTTTGCATAAGAGCAATAACGTGCCCCTCATCCCTTTGCATAAGAGCAATAACGCGCCCCACATCCCTTTGCATAAGAGTAAGAACGCACCTCTTATCCCTTCGCATAAGAGCAAGAACGTGCCCCTCATCCCTTTGCATAAGAGCAATAACGTGCCCCTCATCCCTTTGAATAAGAGCAATAACGCGCCCCTCATCCCTTTGCATAAGAGTAAGAACGCGCCTCTTATCCCTTCGCATAAGGGCAAGAATGCGCCCCTTATCCCTTCGCATAAAGGCAATAACGCGCCCCTCATCCCTTTGCATAAGAGCAATAACGTGCCCCTCATCCCTTTGCATAAGAGCAATAACGCGCCCCTCATCCTTTTGCATAAGAGTAAGAACGCGCCTCTTATCCCTTCGCATAAGAGCAAAAACGTGCACCTCATCCCTTTGCATAAGAGCAATAACGCGCCCCTTATCCCTTCGCATAAGAGCAAGAACGTGCCCCTCATCCCTTTGCATAAGAGTAAGAACGCGCCTCTTATCCCTTCGCATAAGAGTAAGAACGCGCCTCTTATCCCTTCGCATAAGAGTAAGAACGCGCCTCTTATCCCTTCGCATAAGGGCAAGAACGCGCTTCTTATCCCTTCGCATAAGGGCAAGAACGCGCCCCTTATCCCTTCGCATAAGGGCAAGAACGTGCCCCTTATCCCTTTGCATAAGAGCAATAACGTGCCCCTCATCCCTTTGCATAAGAATAAGAACGCGCCTCTTATCCCTTCGCATAAGGGCAAAAACGCGCCCCTTATCCCTTCGCATAAGAGCAAGAACGCGCCCCTTATCCTTTCGCATAAGGGCAAGAACGCGCCCCTTATCCCTTTGCATAAGAGCAATAACGCGCCCCTCATCACTTTGCATAAGAATAAGAACGCGCCTCTTATCCCTTCGCATAAGGGCAAAAACGCGCCCCTTATCCCTTCGCATAAGGGCAAGAACGCGCCCCTTATCCTTTCGCATAAGGGCAAGAACGCGCCCCTTATCCTTTCGCATAAGGGCAAGAACGCGCCCCTTATCCCTTTGCATAAGAGCAATAACGCGCCCCTCATCACTTTGTATCAGAGCAATAACGCGCCCCTCATCCCTTTGCATAAAAGCAATAACGCGCCTCTCATCCCTTTGTATAATAGCAATAACGTGCCCCTCATCCCTTTGCATAAGAGCAATAACGCGCCCCTCATCCCTTTGCATAAGAGCAATAACGTGCCCTTCATCCCTTTGCATAAGAGCAATAACGCGCCTCTCATCCCTTTGCATAAGAGTAAGAACGCGCCTCTTATCCCTTCGCATAAGAGCAAGAACGCGCCCCTTATCCCTTTGCATAAGAGCAATAACGCACCCCTCATCCCTTTGCATAAGAGTAAGAACGTGCCTCTTATCCCTTCGCATAAGAGCAAGAACGTGCCCCTCATCCCTTTGCATAAGAGCAAAAACGCGCCCCTTATCCCTTCGCATAAGAGCAAGAACGTGCCCCTCATCCCTTTGCATAAGAGCAATAACGCGCCCCTCATCCCTTTGCATAAGAGCAATAACGTGCCCCTCATCCCTTTGCATAAGAGCAATAACGCGCCCCTCATCCCTTTGCATAAGAGCAATAACGCGCCCCTCATCACTTTGCATAAGAGCAATAACGTGCCCCTCATCCCTTTGCATAAGAGCAATAACGCGCCCCTCATCCCTTTGCATAAGAGTAAGAACGCGCCTCTTATCCCTTCGCATAAGAGCAAGAACGTGCCCCTCATCCCTTTGCATAAGAGCAATAACGCACCCCTTATCCCTTCGCATAAGAGCAAGAACGTGCCCCTCATCCCTTTGCATAAGAGCAATAACGCGCCCCTTATCCCTTCGCATAAGAGTAAGAACGCGCCTCTTATCCCTTCGCATAAGAGCAAGAACGTGCCCCTCATCCCTTTGCATAAGAGCAATAACGCACCCCTTATCCCTTCGCATAAGAGCAAGAACGTGCCCCTCATCTCTTTGCATAAGAGCAATAACGCACCCCTTATCCCTTCGCATAAGAGTAAGAATGCGCCTCTTATCCCTTCGCATAAGAGCAAGAACGTGCCCCTCATCCCTTTGCATAGAGCAATAACGCGCCTCTTATCCCTTCGCATAAGAGCAAGAACGTGCCCCTCATTCCTTTGCATAAGAGCAATAACGCGCCCCTTATCCCTTCGCATAAGAGTAAGAACGTGCCCCTCATCCCTTTGCATAAGAGCAATAACGCGCCCCTTATCCCTTCGCATAAGAGCAATTACGTGCCCCTAATCCCTTTGCATAAGAGCAATAACGCGCCCCTTATCCCTTCGCATAAGAGCAAAAATGCCCTTCATCCCTTTGCATAAGAGCAATAACGCGCCCCTTATCCCTTCGCATAAGAGTAAGAACGCGCCTCTTATCCCTTCGCAAAAAAGCAAGAACGTGCCCCTCATCCATTTGCATAAGAGCAATAACGCGCCCCTTATCCCTTCGCACAAGAGTAAGAACGTGCCCCTCATCCCTTTGCATAAGAGCAATAAAGCGCCCCTTATCCCTTCGCATAAGAGCAAGAACGTGCCCCTCATCCCTTTGCATAAGAGCAATAACGCGCCCCTTATCCTTTCGCATAAGAGCAAGAACGTGCCCCTTATCCCTTCGCATAAGAGTAAGAACGCGCCTCTTATCCCTTCGCATAAGAGCAAGAACGTGCCCCTCATCCCTTTGCATAAGAGCAATAACGCGCCCCTTATCCCTTCGCATAAGAGCAAGAACGTGCCCCTCATCCCTTTGCATAAGATAAAAAACGTGCCCATAATCCCTGCGCATAAGGGCAAGAACGCGCCCCTTATCCTTTCGCATAAGAGCAATAACGTGCCCCTTATCCCTTCGCATAAGGGCAAGAACGCGCCCCTTATCCTTTGCATAAGAGCAAGAACGCGCCCCTTATCCTTTCGCATAAGGGCAAGAACGCGCCCTTTATCCCTTCGCATAAGAGCAAGAACTCGCCCCTTATCCCTTCGCATAAGAGCAAGAACGCGCCCCTTATCCCTTCGCATAAGAGCAAGAACGCGCCCCTTATCCCTTCGCATAAGAGCAATAACGTGGCCCTTATCCCTTCGCATAAGGGCAAGAACGTGCCCCTCATCCCTTTGCATAAGAGCAATAACGCGCCCCTTATCCCTTCGCATAAGAGCAAGAACGTGCCCCTTATCCCTTCGCATAAGAGTAAGAACGCGCCTCTTATCCCTTCGCATAAGAGCAAGAACGTGCCCCTCATCCCTTTGCACAAGAGCAATAACGCGCCCCTTATCCCTTCGCATAAGAGCAAGACCGTGCCCCTCATCCCTTTGCATAAGAGCAATACCGTGCCCCTAATCCCTTCGCATAAGGGCAAGAACGCGCCCCTTATCCCTTCGCATAAGAGCAATAACGTGCCCCTTATCCCTTCGCATAAGGGCAAGAACGCGCCCCTTATCCTTTCGCATAAGAGCAAGAACGCGCCCCTTATCCCTTCGCATAAGGGCAAGAACGCGCCCCTTATCCCTTCGCATAAGGGCAAGAACGCGCCCCTTATCCCTTCGCATAAGAGCAAGAACGCGCCCCTTATCCCTTCGCATAAGAGCAAGAACGCGCCCCTTATCCCTTCGCATAAGAGCAATAATGTGCCCCTTACCCCTTCGCATAAGGGCAAGAACGCGCCCCTTATCCCTTCGCATAAGAGCAATAACGTGCCCCTTATCCCTTCGCATAAGGGCAAGAACGCGCCTCTTATCCCTTCGCATAAGAGCAAGAACGCGCCCCTTATCCCTTCGCATAAGAGTAAGAACGCGCCTTTTATCCCTTTGCATAAGAGCAAGAACGTGCCCCTCATCCCTTTGCATAAGAGCAATAACGCGCCCCTTATCCCTTCGCATAAGGGCAAGAACGCGCCCCTTATCCCTTCGCATAAGAGCAAAAACGCGCCCCTTATCCCTTCGCATAAGAGTAAGAACGCGCCTCTTATCCTTTTGCATAAGAGCAAGAACGTGCCCCTCATCCCTTTGCATAAGAGCAATAACGCGCCCCTTATCCCTTCGCATAAGATCAAGAACGTAACCCTCATCCCTTTGCATAAGAGCAATAACGTGCCCCTTATCCCTTTGCATAAGGGCAAGAACGCGCCCCTTATCCCTTCGCATAAGAGCAATAACGCGCCCCTCATCCCTTTGCATAAGAGCAATAACGCGCCCCTTATCCCTTCGCATAAGAGCAATAACGCGCCCCTCATCCCTTTGCATAAGAGCAGTAACGCGCCCCTTATCCCTTCGCATAAGAGCAAGAACGCGCCCCTTATCCCTTCGCATAAGAGCAAGAACGTGCCCCTCATCCCTTTGCATAAGAGCAATAACGCGCCCCTTATCCCTTCGTATAAGAGTAAGAACGCGCCCCTTATCCCTTCGCACAAGAGTAAGAACGTGCCCCTTATCCCTTCGATTAAGCGCAATAACGCGCCCCTTATCCCTTCGCATAAGATCAAGAACGTAACCCTCATCCCTTTGCATAAGAGCAATAACGTGCCCCTTATCCCTTTGCATAAGGGCAAGAACGCGCCCCTTATCCCTTCGCATAAGAGCAATAACGCGCCCCTCATCCCTTTGCATAAGAGCAATAACGCGCCCCTTATCCCTTCGCATAAGAGCAATAACGCGCCCCTCATCCCTTTGCATAAGAGCAATAACGCGCCCCTTATCCCTTCGCATAAGAGCAAGAACGCGCCCCTTATCCCTTCGCATAAGAGCAAGAACGTGCCCCTCATCCCTTTGCATAAGAGCAATAACGCGCCCCTCATCCCTTCGTATAAGAGTAAGAACGCGCCCCTTATCCCTTCGCACAAGAGTAAGAACGTGCCATTCATCCCTTTGCATAAGAGCAATAACGCGCCCCTTATCCCTTCGCATAAGAGCAAGAACGTGCCCCTCATCCCTTTGCATAAGAGCAATAAAGCGCCCCTTATCCCTTCGCATAAGAGCAAGAACGTGCCCCTCATCCCTTTGCATAAGAGCAATAACGCGCCCCTTATCCCTTCGCATAAGAGCAAGAACGTGCCCCTTATCCCTTCGCATAAGAGTAAGAACGCGCCTCTTATCCCTTCGCATAAGAGCAAGAACGTGCCCCTCATCCTTTTGCATAAGAGCAATAACGCGCCCCTTATCCCTTCGCATAAGAGCAAGAACGTGCCCCTTATCCCTTTGCATAAGATAAAAAACGTGCCCCTAATCCCTTCGCATAAGGGCAAGAACGCGCCCCTTATCCCTTCGCATAAGAGCAATAACGCGCCCCTTATCCCTTCGCATAAGAGCAAGAACGTGCCCCTCATCCCTTTGCATAAGATAAAAAACGTGCCCCTAATCCCTTCGCATAAGGGCAAGAACGCGCCCCTTATCCCTTCGCATAAGAGCAATAACGTGCCCCTTATCCCTTCGCATAAGGGCAAGAACGCGCCCCTTATCCTTTGCATAAGAGCAAGAACGCGCCCCTTATCCTTTCGCATAAGGGCAAGAACGCGCCCCTTATCCCTTCGCATAAGAGCAAGAACTCGCCCCTTATCCCTTCGCATAAGAGCAAGAACGCGCCCCTTATCCCTTCGAATAAGAGCAAGAACGCGCCCCTTATCCCTTCGCATAAGAGCAATAACGTGCCCCTTATCCCTTCGCATAAGGGCAAGAACGTGCCCCTCATCCCTTTGCATAAGAGCAATAACGCGCCCCTTATCCCTTTGCATAAGAGCAAGAACGTGCCCCTTATCCCTTCGCATTAGAGTAAGAACGCGCCTCTTATCCCTTCACATAAGAGCAAGAACGTGCCCCTCATCCCTTTGCATAAGAGCAATAACGCGCCCCTTATCCCTTCGCATAAGAGCAAGACCGTGCCCCTCATCCCTTTGCATAAGAGCAATACCGTGCCCCTAATCCCTTCGCATAAGGGCAAGAACGCGCCCCTTATCCCTTCGCATAAGAGCAATAACGTGCCCCTTATCCCTTCGCATAAGGGCAAGAACGCGCCCCTTATCCTTTCGCATAAGAGCAAGAACGCGCCCCTTATTTTTTCGCATAAGGGCAAGAACGCGCCCCTTATCCCTTCGCATAAGGGCAAGAACGCGCCCCTTATCCCTTCGCATAAGAGCAAGAACGCGCCCCTTATCCCTTCGCATAAGAGCAAGAACGCGCCCCTTATCCCTTCGCATAAGAGCAATAACGTGCCCTTTATCCCTTCGCATAAGGGCAAGAACGCGCCCCTTATCCCTTCGCATAAGAGCAATAACGTGCCCCTTATCCCTTCGCATAAGGGCAAGAACGCGCCTCTTATCCCTTTGCATAAGAGCAAGAACGCGCCCCTTATCCCTTCGCATAAGAGTAAGAACGCGCCTTTTATCCCTTTGCATAAGAGCAAGAACGTGCCCCTCATCCCTTTGCATAAGAGCAATAACGCGCCCCTTATCGCTTCGCATAAGAGCAAGAACGCGCTCCTTATTCCTTCGCATAAGAGCAATAATAAATAAGAGCGCCAAAGAAAGGTACACCTAAGTACTTCCTGGTTTATTAGGTAGTTTCATAATCAATATAGGTAATAAACATAAATACCTACGTTTAGTTCTATTAAATGTACGGTCACTTAACACGGGCCAGGATGAATTGTTTTCCACGGTTACGAAATTAAAACTCGACATTTTAGCTTTAAATGAAACTTGGGTGAAAGAAGGTGCAGAAATAATCGCTCCTAAGATTGCGGGTTATTCCCTAAAGCTTCGGGCTAGATCCACGACAGTTCGAGGGGTTGGGGTAGGTTTTTATGTACGTAGAGGACTGCGTGTAAAAGTGTTGGAGCATCCAATGTCTGAACTCGAACAGATGTGGTTAGAACTGTCTATAGCCGGTGTCCGCATAGCTATAGGTACTGCCTACAGACCTGAAGAGTTCAACCGGGTTGTGGCTATCGACGCGTTGACTGAATCATTAACTACCTTTTCCTACTGTAATTACGTATTTATGCTAACGGACTTCAACACGGATCTTTTGAGGCCGAATTCTTATAACGCAAAAAACCTTCAAAGATTCTTCCATCAACTCAATTTAGTTCAGTTAGTTACGGAACCAACCAGAATCACGGACAAATCGAGTACATTATTGGATTTGGCTATTACAGATACACCAAGCAAAGTTAAAAACGTGAACATTATTCATAATAAAATGCTTAGCGACCATGGCTTGGTATGGTTAGATTTTGACATTAAAAAACCGAAACCTGTCACACGTTATGTTATATCCCGCCAATTAAAACTTATTGATCGAGACACTTTTGAGTTAGATTTGGCAACTATTTCTTGGTGTAATATACTAAACTTCGCTGACGTTGACTTAATGATAGACACTTTTAATAGCTATATGACCGACCTATTTAATAAGCATGCTCCTTTAAAAAAACATAAAGTTTCTGAAAAACAAAAGCCATGGATTACGGACATGGTAAGATTTATGATGGACTTGCGTGATCAAGCACTAAAAAAGGCGCATAAAAGTAAACAGGAGAGCCACATACAATATTATAAAAGCCTGAAAAACTTGGTTAATTCGACAATACATAGGGAAAAGATAGCTTATTTCAAATTTTATGTAAACCAAAATAAAGATAACCCCGGGAAAATGTGGAAGCATTTTAAGGAAACTTCTTCATTTTATTCCCATAAAAATACCGAAATTCCATTAGAGATAAATGATCCGCAAAAAATAAATGAAAATTTTTTAAATATACCTGGAAACGCTAATGCCGACCACAATTTACTTAATTATTATAAAACTTGTAAAGCTACAAAAAGCTTTTTTACTCTCTCCTCGGTTACCCAGGATGAAATAAAAAAAATAATATACAGCATTAAAACAAACGCAAAAGGACATGACGGCATCACTTTGGAAATGCTACACATGACTTTACATTTTACATTGCCGGTTATTACAGCGATCGTCAACAAATCAATCGAAATGCAAAAATTTCCGCGGAGCTACAAACTTGCAGTCGTTAAACCCATACCAAAGTCTAGCAACGTCGCAAGTTTTAAGGATTTACGGCCAATAAGCGTTTTGCCACTTTTATCGAAAGTGGTCGAAAAATCAGTACAGAAACAATTGATTAAGTATTTCTCATACGAAGAAATAATACCTAACATACAATCTGGCTTTCGTGCTGATCATGGTACCGAGACAGCCCTACTGAAGGTCACGGATGATATCCTTTTAGCCTCAGATAATGGCCTTTCAACCTTGCTCGTACTACTGGACTTTTCGCGTGCATTTGACTGCATTAACATAGAGCTGTTGGTTGCAAAACTTAAATTCTATGGTTTTTCTGACAATACTTGTAAATGGTTTAATTCATTTCTAATAGGACGATCACAGTACGTATCGACAGAAAAAGACAGTGGGGATTCTGTTACTTCAGACGTATCTGAGTTAATAAGAGGAACACCCCAGGGATCGATTTTAAGCCCAATTCTGTTTACCATTTATACAGCAGACATGCCGACGCTTTTAAGCGATTGCAAGTGCCACCTTTATGCTGACGATACGCAAATTTACTATTCTTTTAAACAAGCTGACACCGCTTTAGCAGTAAGAACGGTAAATGATGACCTAGATAGAATATTCATATGGGCCAAAAAAAACTGTTTGGTACTGAATCCCCTTAAATCAAAATGTTTAGCGTTAGGTACTAGGCACCAAATCCATAGTGTACTACAACAGGACCCTCTTATAAAAATTAATGGTCAAAAAGTCCCATTTGTATCGGAGGCGAGAAATTTAGGTTTAGTGTACGATGAGGAATTAAGGTTTAAGTCCCACATTGAAGAAAAAATTAGATATGCCTTTTTTAAGGTAAAAGTACTCTATGGAATTCGTGGATATCTCACTAAAGATATAAGGGAAACCCTGATCGAGCTTTTAGTTCTGTCACCTTTTAACTACTGTAGTGCAGTTTATAGTCCACGCATAATGCAAAAAACTGTTGGCGCTATCCAAAGAGTTCAAAATGCATGCGCACGCTTCTGTTATACAATACCTAAGCGCACGCACGTCACTCCCTTTTTAAACAAGTACAATAAGTTGAATATGCAAGCAAGAACGGAGCTGCATATGGCGTGTCTCACACATAAAGTTGTATGGAATAAATGTCCAGCATATCTTTACAACAAACTGAAATTTAGAAAAGACGCCCATTGTAGACATACAAGATCCAATGATTTAAATTTACTGTGCATGCCAAAACATAGATTAGCTGGTTTTCAAGGATGTTTCACGTATAAAAGTGCGAAAATTTGGAACAATCTACCTCCGCCTATTAGAGACAAATTTATTTCAGTCGAGACATTCAAACTCAAATTGAAGCAAAATCTCTTAATAAAGCAGAAAACATTTGGACTTTTAAAATGTCCCAAAAACCAAATAATTCGCTAATCTATATTTGAGGTACTAATCTAAGTAGTTAAGCTTTCCCATATTTTTGTACATACATATACATACTCGTAAATACTTCGCTCATCCTTATTTTCTGTGTTCATTAGTTTAAGCAATCTCTTGGTTTTGTACTTTATAATTATTTGTAAACTTACTAGTGGAATGGATGTAGCTGAAAATCAGCGCTATCTAAAAACTTTTTTTTTTTTTTTTGGTAGCATAAAGCTGAGCTACGTCCATTTATCAGGGTAATTCTATTTCTTATATATATTTTTTTTTGCATAGTTTTTTTACAATGTTTTTTGTCGTGTTTTGTTTTTTTTTTATCTTGATAATAAAGCTTTTTTTCTTTCTTCTTCTTTCTTTCAATAACGTGCCCCTTATCCCTTCGCATAATGGCAAGAACGCGCCCCTCATCCCTTTGCATAAGAGCAATAACGTGCCCCTTATCCCTTTGCATAAGGGCAAGAACGCGCCCCTTATCCCTTCGCATAAGAGCAATAACGTGCCCCTCATCCCTTTGCATAAGATAAAAAACGTGCCCCTAATCCCTTCGCATAAGGGCAAGAACGCGCCCCTTATCCTTTGCATAAGAGCAAGAACGCGCCCCTTATCCTTTCGCATAAGGGCAAGAACGCGCCCCTTATCCCTTCGCATAAGAGCAAGAACTCGCCCCTTATTCCTTCGCATAAGAGCAAGAACGCGCCCCTTATCCCTTCGCATAAGAGCAAGAACGCGCCCCTTATCCCTTCGCATAAGAGCAATAACGTGCCCCTTATCCCTTCGCATAAGGGCAAGAACGTGCCCCTCATCCCTTTGCATAAGAGCAATAACGCGCCCCTTATCCCTTCGCATAAGAGCAAGAACGTGCCCCTTATCCCTTCGCATAAGAGTAAGAACGCGCCTCTTATCCCTTCACATAAGAGCAAGAACGTGCCCCTCATCCCTTTGCATAAGAGCAATAACGCTCCCCTTATCCCTTCGCATAAGAGCAAGACCGTGCCCCTCGTCCCTTTGCATAAGAGCAATACCGTGCCCCTAATCCCTTCGCATAAGGGCAAGAACGCGCCCCTTATCCCTTCGCATAAGAGCAATAACGTGCCCCTTATCCCTTCGCATAAGGGCAAGAACGCGCCCCTTATCCTTTCGCATAAGAGCAAGAACGCGCCCCTTATCCCTTCGCATAAGGGCAAGAACGCGCCCCTTATCCCTTCGCATAAGGGCAAGAACGCGCCCCTTATCCCTTCGCATAAGAGCAAGAACGCGCCCCTTATCCCTTCGCATAAGAGCAATAACGTGCCCCTTATCCCTTCGCATAAGGGCAAGAACGCGCCTCTTATCCCTTCGCATAAGAGCAAGAACGCGCCCCTTATCCCTTCGCATAAGAGTAAGAACGCGCCTTTTATCCCTTTGCATAAGAGCAAGAACGTGCCCCTCATCCCTTTGCATAAGAGCAATAACGCGCCCCTTATCGCTTCGCATAAGAGCAAGAACGCGCTCCTTATTCCTTCGCAAAAAAGCAATAACGTGCCCCTTATCCCTTCGCATAATGGCAAGAACGCGCCCCTATCCCTTCGCATAAGAGCAATAACGTGCCCCTTATCCCTTCGCATAAGGGCAAGAACGCGCCCCTTATCCCTTCGCATAAGAGCAAAAACGCGCCCCTTATCCCTTCGCATAAGAGTAAGAACGCGCCTCTTATCCTTTTGCATAATAGCAAGAACGCGCCCCTTATCCCTTCGCATAAGAGTAAGAACGCGCCTCTTATCCCTTCGCATAAGGGCAAGAATGCGCCCCTTATCCCTTCGCATAAAGGCAATAACGCGCCCCTCATCCCTTTGCATAAGAGCAATAACGTGCCCCTCATCCCTTTGCATAAGAGCAATAACGCGCCCCTCATCCTTTTGCATAAGAGTAAGAACGCGCCTCTTATCCCTTCGCATAAAAGCAAAAACGTGCACCTCATCCCTTTGCATAAGAGCAATAACGCGCCCCTTATCCCTTCGCATAAGAGCAAGAACGCGCCCCTCATCCCTTTGCATAAGAGCAATAACGTGCCCCTTATCCCTTTGCATAAGGGCAAGAACGCGCCCCTTATCCCTTCGCATAAGAGCAATAACGTGCCCCTCATCCCTTTGCATAAGATAAAAAACGTGCCCCTAATCCCTTCGCATAAGGGCAAGAACGCGCCCCTTATCCTTTGCATAAGAGCAAGAACGCGCCCCTTATCCTTTCGCATAAGGGCAAGAACGCGCCCCTTATCCCTTCGCATAAGAGCAAGAACTCGCCCCTTATTCCTTCGCATAAGAGCAAGAACGCGCCCCTTATCCCTTCGCATAAGAGCAAGAACGCGCCCCTTATCCCTTCGCATAAGAGCAATAACGTGCCCCTTATCCCTTCGCATAAGGGCAAGAACGTGCCCCTCATCCCTTTGCATAAGAGCAATAACGCGCCCCTTATCCCTTCGCATAAGAGCAAGAACGTGCCCCTTATCCCTTCGCATAAGAGTAAGAACGCGCCTCTTATCCCTTCACATAAGAGCAAGAACGTGCCCCTCATCCCTTTGCATAAGAGCAATAACGCTCCCCTTATCCCTTCGCATAAGAGCAAGACCGTGCCCCTCGTCCCTTTGCATAAGAGCAATACCGTGCCCCTAATCCCTTCGCATAAGGGCAAGAACGCGCCCTTTATCCCTTCGCATAAGAGCAATAACGTGCCCCTTATCCCTTCGCATAAGGGCAAGAACGCGCCCCTTATCCTTTCGCATAAGAGCAAGAACGCGCCCCTTATCCCTTCGCATAAGGGCAAGAACGCGCCCCTTATCCCTTCGCATAAGGGCAAGAACGCGCCCCTTATCCCTTCGCATAAGAGCAAGAACGCGCCCCTTATCCCTTCGCATAAGAGCAATAACGTGCCCCTTATCCCTTCGCATAAGGGCAAGAACGCGCCTCTTATCCCTTCGCATAAGAGCAAGAACGCGCCCCTTATCCCTTCGCATAAGAGTAAGAACGCGCCTTTTATCCCTTTGCATAAGAGCAAGAACGTGCCCCTCATCCCTTTGCATAAGAGCAATAACGCGCCCCTTATCGCTTCGCATAAGAGCAAGAACGCGCTCCTTATTCCTTCGCATAAAAGCAATAACGTGCCCCTTATCCCTTCGCATAATGGCAAGAACGCGCCCCTATCCCTTCGCATAAGAGCAATAACGTGCCCCTTATCCCTTCACATAAGGGCAAGAACGCGCCCCTTATCCCTTCGCATAAGAGCAAAAACGCGCCCCTTATCCCTTCGCATAAGAGTAAGAACGCGCCTCTTATCCTTTTGCATAATAGCAAGAACGCGCCCCTTATCCCTTCGCATAAGAGTAAGAACGCGCCTCTTATCCCTTCGCATAAGGGCAAGAATGCGCCCCTTATCCCTTCGCATAAAGGCAATAACGCGCCCCTCATCCCTTTGCATAAGAGCAATAACGTGCCCCTCATCCCTTTGCATAAGAGCAATAACGCGCCCCTCATCCTTTTGCATAAGAGTAAGAACGCGCCTCTTATCCCTTCGCATAAAAGCAAAAACGTGCACCTCATCCCTTTGCATAAGAGCAATAACGCGCCCCTTATCCCTTCGCATAAGAGCAAGAACGTGCCCCTCATCCCTTTGCATAAGAGTAAGAACGCGCCTCTTATCCCTTCGCATAAGAGTAAGAACGCGCCTCTTATCCCTTCGCATAAGAGTAAGAACGCGCCTCTTATCCCTTCGCATAAGGGCAAGAACGCGCTTCTTATCCCTTCGCATAAGGGCAAGAACGCGCCCCTTATCCCTTCGCATAAGGGCAAGAACGTGCCCCTTATCCCTTTGCATAAGAGCAATAACGTGCCCCTCATCCCTTTGCATAAGAATAAGAACGCGCCTCTTATCCCTTCGCATAAGGGCAAAAACGCGCCCCTTATCCCTTCGCATAAGAGCAAGAACGCGCCCCTTATCCTTTCGCATAAGGGCAAGAACGCGCCCCTTATCCCTTTGCATAAGAGCAATAACGCGCCCCTCATCACTTTGCATAAGAATAATAACGCGCCTCTTATCCCTTCGCATAAGGGCAAAAACGCGCCCCTTATCCCTTCGCATAAGGGAAAGAACGCGCCCCTTATCCTTTCGCATAAGGGCAAGAACGCGCCCCTTATCCTTTCGCATAAGGGCAAGAACGCGCCCCTTATCCCTTTGCATAAGAGCAATAACGCGCCCCTCATCACTTTGTATAAGAGCAATAACGCGCCCCTCATCCCTTTGCATAAAAGCAATAACGCGCCCCTCATCCCTTTGCATAATAGCAATAACGTGCCCCTCATCCCTTTGCATAAGAGCAATAACGCGCCCCTCATCCCTTTGCATAAGAGCAATAACGTGCCCTTCATCCCTTTGCATAAGAGCAATAACGCGCCTCTCATCCCTTTGCATAAGAGTAAGAACGCGCCTCTTATCCCTTCGCATAAGAGCAAGAACGCGCCCCTTATCCCTTTGCATAAGAGCAATAACGCGCCCCTCATCCCTTTGCATAAGAGTAAGAACGTGCCTCTTATCCCTTCGCATAAGAGCAAGAACGTGCCCCTCATCCCTTTGCATAAGAGCAAAAACGCGCCCCTTATCCCTTCGCATAAGAGCAAGAACGTGCCCCTCATCCCTTTGCATAAGAGCAATAACGCGCCCCTCATCCCTTTGCATAAGAGCAATAACGTGCCCCTCATCCCTTTGCATAAGAGCAATAACGCGCCCCTCATCCCTTTGCATAAGAGCAATAACGCGCCCCTCATCACTTTGCATAAGAGCAATAACGTGCCGCTCACACCTTTGCAAAAGAGCAAAAACGTGCCCCTTATCCCTTTGCATAAGAGCAATAACGCGCCCCTTATCCCTTCGCATAAGAGTAAGAAATCGCCTCTTATCCCTTCGCATAAGAGCAATAACGCGCCTCTTATCCCTTCGCATAAGAGCAAGAACGTGCCCCTCATCTCTTTGCATAAGAGCAATAACGCGCCCCTTATCCCTTCGCATAAGAGTAAGAACTCGCCTCTTATCCCTTCGCATAAGAGCAATAACGCGCCTCTTATCCCTTCGCATAAGAGCAAGAACGTGCCCCTCATCCCTTTGCATAAGAGCAATAACGCGCCCCTCATCCCTTTGCATAAGAGCAATAACGCGCCCCTTATCCCTTCGCATAAGAGCAAGAACGCGCCTCTTATCCCTTCGCATAAGAGCAATAACGCGCCTCTTATCCCTTCGCATAAGAGCAAGAACGTGCCTCTCATCCCTTTGCATAAGAGCAATAACGCGCCCCTTATCCCTTCGCATAAGAGCAATAACGCGCCGCTCACACCTTTGCAAAAGAGCAAAAACGTGCCCCTTATCCCTTTGCATAAGAGCAATAACGCGCCCCTTATCCCTTCGCATAAGAGTAAGAAATCGCCTCTTATCCCTTCGCATAAGAGCAATAACGCGCCTCTTATCCCTTCGCATAAGAGCAAGAACGTGCCCCTCATCTCTTTGCATAAGAGCAATAACGCGCCCCTTATCCCTTCGCATAAGAGTAAGAACTCGCCTCTTATCCCTTCGCATAAGAGCAATAACGCGCCTCTTATCCCTTCGCATAAGAGCAAGAACGTGCCCCTTATCCCTTTGCATAAGAGCAATAACGCGCCCCTCATCCCTTTGCATAAGAGCAATAACGCGCCCCTTATCCCTTCGCATAAGAGCAAGAACGCGCCTCTTATCCCTTCGCATAAGAGCAATAACGCGCCTCTTATCCCTTCGCATAAGAGCAAGAACGTGCCTCTCATCCCTTTGCATAAGAGCAATAACGCGCCCCTTATCCCTTCGCATAAGAGCAAGAACGTGCCCCTCATCCCTTTGCATAAGAGTAAGAACGCGCCTCTTATCCCTTCGCATAAGAGTAAAAACGCGCCTCTTATCCCTTCGCTTAAGGGCAAGAACGCGCCCCTTATCCCTTCGCATAAGGGCAAGAACGCGCCCCTTATCCCTTCGCATAAGGGCAAGAACGTGCCCCTTATCCCTTTGCAGAAGAGCAAGAACGTGCCCCTCATCCCTTTGCATAAGATAAAAAACGTGCCCATAATCCCTGCGCATAAGGGCAAGAACGCGCCCCTTATCCTTTCGCATAAGAGCAATAACGTGCCCCTTATCCCTTCGCATAAGGGCAAGAACGCGCCCTTTATCCTTTGCATAAGAGCAAGAACGCGCCCCTTATCCTTTCGCATAAGGGCAAGAACGCGCCCCTTATCCCTTCGCATAAGAGCAAGAACTCGCCCCTTATCCCTTCGCATAAGAGCAAGAACGCGCCCCTTATCCCTTCGCATAAGAGCAAGAACGCGCCCCTTATCCCTTCGCATAAGAGCAATAACGTGGCCCTTATCCCTTCGCATAAGGGCAAGAACGTGCCCCTCATCCCTTTGCATAAGAGCAATAACGCGCCCCTTATCCCTTCGCATAAGAGCAAGAACGTGCCCCTTATCCCTTCGCATAAGAGTAAGAACGCGCCTCTTATCCCTTCGCATAAGAGCAAGAACGTGCCCCTCATCCCTTTGCATAAGAGCAATACCGTGCCCCTAATCCCTTCGCATAAGGGCAAGAACGCGCCCCTTATCCCTTCGCATAAGAGCAATAACGTGCCCCTTATCCCTTCGCATAAGGGCAAGAACGCGCCCCTTATCCTTTCGCATAAGAGCAAGAACGCGCCCCTTATCCCTTCGCATAAGGGCAAGAACGCACCCCTTATCCCTTCGCATAAGGGCAAGAACGCGCCCCTTATCCCTTCGCATAAGAGCAAGAACGCGCCCCTTATCCCTTCGCATAAGAGCAAGAACGCGCCCCTTATCCCTTCGCATAAGAGCAATAACGTGCCCCTTATCCCTTCGCATAAGGGCAAGAACGCGCCCCTTATCCCTTCGCATAAGAGCAATAACGTGCCCCTTATCCCTTCGCATAAGAGTAAGAACGCGCCTTTTATCCCTTTGCATAAGAGCAAGAACGTGCCCCTCATCCCTTCGCATAAGAGTAAGAACGCGCCTTTTATCCCTTTGCATAAGAGCAAGAACGTGCCCCTCATCCCTTTGCATAAGAGCAATAACGCGCCCCTTATCCTTTCGCATAAGGGCAAGAACGCGCCCCTTATCCCTTTGCATAAGAGCAATAACGCGCCCCTCATCACTTTGTATAAGAGCAATAACGCGCCCCTCATCCCTTTGCATAAAAGCAATAACGCGCCCCTCATCCCTTTGCATAATAGCAATAACGTGCCCCTCATCCCTTTGCATAAGAGCAATAACGCGCCCCTCATCCCTTTGCATAAGAGCAATAACGTGCCCTTCATCCCTTTGCATAAGAGCAATAACGCGCCTCTCATCCCTTTGCATAAGAGTAAGAACGCGCCTCTTATCCCTTCGCATAAGAGCAAGAACGCGCCCCTTATCCCTTTGCATAAGAGCAATAACGCGCCCCTCATCCCTTTGCATAAGAGTAAGAACGTGCCTCTTATCCCTTCGCATAAGAGCAAGAACGTGCCCCTCATCCCTTTGCATAAGAGCAAAAACGCGCCCCTTATCCCTTCGCATAAGAGCAAGAACGTGCCCCTCATCCCTTTGCATAAGAGCAATAACGCGCCCCTCATCCCTTTGCATAAGAGCAATAACGTGCCCCTCATCCCTTTGCATAAGAGCAATAACGCGCCCCTCATCCCTTTGCATAAGAGCAATAACGCGCCCCTCATCACTTTGCATAAGAGCAATAACGTGCCGCTCACACCTTTGCAAAAGAGCAAAAACGTGCCCCTTATCCCTTTGCATAAGAGCAATAACGCGCCCCTTATCCCTTCGCATAAGAGTAAGAAATCGCCTCTTATCCCTTCGCATAAGAGCAATAACGCGCCTCTTATCCCTTCGCATAAGAGCAAGAACGTGCCCCTCATCTCTTTGCATAAGAGCAATAACGCGCCCCTTATCCCTTCGCATAAGAGTAAGAACTCGCCTCTTATCCCTTCGCATAAGAGCAATAACGCGCCTCTTATCCCTTCGCATAAGAGCAAGAACGTGCCCCTCATCCCTTTGCATAAGAGCAATAACGCGCCCCTCATCCCTTTGCATAAGAGCAATAACGCGCCCCTTATCCCTTCGCATAAGAGCAAGAACGCGCCTCTTATCCCTTCGCATAAGAGCAATAACGCGCCTCTTATCCCTTCGCATAAGAGCAAGAACGTGCCTCTCATCCCTTTGCATAAGAGCAATAACGCGCCCCTTATCCCTTCGCATAAGAGCAATAACGCGCCGCTCACACCTTTGCAAAAGAGCAAAAACGTGCCCCTTATCCCTTTGCATAAGAGCAATAACGCGCCCCTTATCCCTTCGCATAAGAGTAAGAAATCGCCTCTTATCCCTTCGCATAAGAGCAATAACGCGCCTCTTATCCCTTCGCATAAGAGCAAGAACGTGCCCCTCATCTCTTTGCATAAGAGCAATAACGCGCCCCTTATCCCTTCGCATAAGAGTAAGAACTCGCCTCTTATCCCTTCGCATAAGAGCAATAACGCGCCTCTTATCCCTTCGCATAAGAGCAAGAACGTGCCCCTTATCCCTTTGCATAAGAGCAATAACGCGCCCCTCATCCCTTTGCATAAGAGCAATAACGCGCCCCTTATCCCTTCGCATAAGAGCAAGAACGCGCCTCTTATCCCTTCGCATAAGAGCAATAACGCGCCTCTTATCCCTTCGCATAAGAGCAAGAACGTGCCTCTCATCCCTTTGCATAAGAGCAATAACGCGCCCCTTATCCCTTCGCATAAGAGCAAGAACGTGCCCCTCATCCCTTTGCATAAGAGTAAGAACGCGCCTCTTATCCCTTCGCATAAGAGTAAAAACGCGCCTCTTATCCCTTCGCTTAAGGGCAAGAACGCGCCCCTTATCCCTTCGCATAAGGGCAAGAACGCGCCCCTTATCCCTTCGCATAAGGGCAAGAACGTGCCCCTTATCCCTTTGCAGAAGAGCAAGAACGTGCCCCTCATCCCTTTGCATAAGATAAAAAACGTGCCCATAATCCCTGCGCATAAGGGCAAGAACGCGCCCCTTATCCTTTCGCATAAGAGCAATAACGTGCCCCTTATCCCTTCGCATAAGGGCAAGAACGCGCCCTTTATCCTTTGCATAAGAGCAAGAACGCGCCCCTTATCCTTTCGCATAAGGGCAAGAACGCGCCCCTTATCCCTTCGCATAAGAGCAAGAACTCGCCCCTTATCCCTTCGCATAAGAGCAAGAACGCGCCCCTTATCCCTTCGCATAAGAGCAAGAACGCGCCCCTTATCCCTTCGCATAAGAGCAATAACGTGGCCCTTATCCCTTCGCATAAGGGCAAGAACGTGCCCCTCATCCCTTTGCATAAGAGCAATAACGCGCCCCTTATCCCTTCGCATAAGAGCAAGAACGTGCCCCTTATCCCTTCGCATAAGAGTAAGAACGCGCCTCTTATCCCTTCGCATAAGAGCAAGAACGTGCCCCTCATCCCTTTGCATAAGAGCAATACCGTGCCCCTAATCCCTTCGCATAAGGGCAAGAACGCGCCCCTTATCCCTTCGCATAAGAGCAATAACGTGCCCCTTATCCCTTCGCATAAGGGCAAGAACGCGCCCCTTATCCTTTCGCATAAGAGCAAGAACGCGCCCCTTATCCCTTCGCATAAGGGCAAGAACGCACCCCTTATCCCTTCGCATAAGGGCAAGAACGCGCCCCTTATCCCTTCGCATAAGAGCAAGAACGCGCCCCTTATCCCTTCGCATAAGAGCAAGAACGCGCCCCTTATCCCTTCGCATAAGAGCAATAACGTGCCCCTTATCCCTTCGCATAAGGGCAAGAACGCGCCCCTTATCCCTTCGCATAAGAGCAATAACGTGCCCCTTATCCCTTCGCATAAGAGTAAGAACGCGCCTTTTATCCCTTTGCATAAGAGCAAGAACGTGCCCCTCATCCCTTCGCATAAGAGTAAGAACGCGCCTTTTATCCCTTTGCATAAGAGCAAGAACGTGCCCCTCATCCCTTTGCATAAGAGCAATAACGCGCCCCTTATCCCTTCGCATAAGGGCAAGAACGCGCCCCTTATCCCTTCGCATAAGAGCAAAAACGCGCCCCTTATCCCTTCACATAAGGGCAAGAACGTGCCCGTCATCCCTTTGCATAAGATTAATAACGTGCCCCTCATCCCTTTGCATAAGAGCAATAACGCGCCCCTTATCCCTTCGCATAAGAGCAAGAACGTGCCCCTCATCCCTTTGCATAAGAGCAATAACGCGCCCCTTATCCCTTCGCATAAGAGTAAGAACTCGCCTCTTATCCCTTCCCATAAGAGCAATAACGCGCCCCTCATCCCTTTGCATAAGAGCAATAACGCGCCCATTATCCCTTCGCATAAGAGCAATAACGCGCCCCTCATCCCTTTGCATAAGAGCAAGAACGTGCCCCTCATCCCTTTGCATAAGAGCAATAACGCGCCCCTTATCCCTTCGCATAAGAGCAAGAACGTGCCCCTCAACCCTTTGCATAAGAGCAAGAACGCGCCCCTTATCCCTTCGCATAAGAGCAAGAACGTGCCCCTCATCCCTTTGCATAAGAGCAATAACGTGCCCCTTATCCTTTCGCATAAGGGCAATAACGCGCCCCTTATCCCTTCGCATAAGAGCAAGAACGTGCCCCTCGACCCTTTGCATAAGAGCAAGAACGCGCCCCTTATCCCTTCGCATAAGAGTAAGAACGCGCCTCTTATCCCTTCGCATAAGAGCAAGAACGTGCCCTTCATCCCTTTGCATAAGAGCAATAACGTGCCCCTTATCCCTTCGCATAAGGGCAAGAACGCGCCCCTTATCCTTTGGCATAAGAGCAATAACGCGCCCCTTATCCCTTTGCATAAGGGCAAGAACGCGCCCCTTATCCCTTCTCATAAGAGCAAGAACGCGCCCCTTATCCCTTCGCATAAGAGCAAGAACGCGCCTCTTATCCCTTTGCATAAGAGCAAGAACGTGCCCCTCATCCATTTGCATAAGAGCAATAACGCGCCCCTCATCCCTTTGCATAAGAGCAATAACGCGCCCCTCATCCCTTTGCATAAGAGCAATAACGCGCCCCTCATCCCTTTGCATAAGAGTAAGAACGCGCCTCTTATCCCTTCGCATCAGAGCAAGAACGTGCCCCTCATCCCTTTGCATAAGAGCAATAACGCGCCCCTTATCCCTTCGCATAAGAGCAAGAACGTGCTCCTCATCCCTTTGCATAAGAGCAATAACGTGCCCCTCATCCCTTTGCATAAGAGCAATAACGCGCCCCACATCCCTTTGCATAAGAGTAAGAACGCACCTCTTATCCCTTCGCATAAGAGCAAGAACGTGCCCCTCATCCCTTTGCATAAGAGCAATAACGTGCCCCTCATCCCTTTGAATAAGAGCAATAACGCGCCCCTCATCCCTTTGCATAAGAGTAAGAACGCGCCTCTTATCCCTTCGCATAAGGGCAAGAATGCGCCCCTTATCCCTTCGCATAAAGGCAATAACGCGCCCCTCATCCCTTTGCATAAGAGCAATAACGCGCCCCTCATCCTTTTGCATAAGAGTAAGAACGCGCCTCCTATCCCTTCGCATAAGAGCAAAAACGTGCACCTCATCCCTTTGCATAAGAGCAATAACGCGCCCCTTATCCCTTCGCATAAGAGCAAGAACGTGCCCCTCATCCCTTTGCATAAGAGTAAGAACGCGCCTCTTATCCCTTCGCATAAGAGTAAGAACGCGCCTCTTATCCCTTCGCATAAGAGTAAGAACGCGCCTCTTATCCCTTCGCATAAGGGCAAGAACGCGCTTCTTATCCCTTCGCATAAGGGCAAGAACGCGCCCCTTATCCCTTCGCATAAGGGCAAGAACGTGCCCCTTATCCCTTTGCATAAGAGCAATAACGTGCCCCTCATCCCTTTGCATAAGAATAAGAACGCGCCTCTTATCCCTTCGCATAAGGGCAAAAACGCGCCCCTTATCCCTTCGCATAAGAGCAAGAACGCGCCCCTTATCCTTTCGCATAAGGGCAAGAACGCGCCCCTTATCCCTTTGCATAAGAGCAATAACGCGCCCCTCATCACTTTGCATAAGAATAAGAACGCGCCTCTTATCCCTTCGCATAAGGGCAAAAACGCGCCCCTTATCCCTTCGCATAAGGGCAAGAACGCGCCCCTTATCCTTTCGCATAAGGGCAAGAACGCGCCCCTTATCCTTTCGCATAAGGGCAAGAACGCGCCCCTTATCCCTTTGCATAAGAGCAATAACGCGCCCCTCATCACTTTGTATAAGAGCAATAACGCGCCCCTCATCCCTTTGCATAAAAGCAATAACGCGCCCCTCATCCCTTTGCATAATAGCAATAACGTGCCCCTCATCCCTTTGCATAAGAGCAATAACGCGCCCCTCATCCCTTTGCATAAGAGCAATAACGTGCCCTTCATCCCTTTGCATAAGAGCAATAACGCGCCTCTCATCCCTTTGCATAAGAGTAAGAACGCGCCTCTTATCCCTTCGCATAAGAGCAAGAACGCGCCCCTTATCCCTTTGCATAAGAGCAATAACGCGCCCCTCATCCCTTTGCATAAGAGTAAGAACGTGCCTCTTATCCCTTCGCATAAGAGCAAGAACGTGCCCCTCATCCCTTTGCATAAGAGCAAAAACGCGCCCCTTATCCCTTCGCATAAGAGCAAGAACGTGCCCCTCATCCCTTTGCATAAGAGCAATAACGCGCCCCTCATCCCTTTGCATAAGAGCAATAACGTGCCCCTCATCCCTTTGCATAAGAGCAATAACGCGCCCCTCATCCCTTTGCATAAGAGCAGTAACGCGCCCCTCATCACTTTGCATAAGAGCAATAACGTGCCCCTCATCCCTTTGCATAAGAGCAATAACGCGCCCCTCATCCCTTTGCATAAGAGTAAGAACGCGCCTCTTATCCCTTCGCATAAGAGCAAGAACGTGCCCCTCATCCCTTTGCATAAGAGCAATAACGCACCCCTTATCCCTTCGCATAAGAGCAAGAACGTGCCCCTCATCCCTTTGCATAAGAGCAATAACGCGCCCCTTATCCCTTCGCATAAGAGTAAGAACGCGCCTCTTATCCCTTCGCATAAGAGCAAGAACGTGCCCCTCATCCCTTTGCATAAGAGCAATAACGCACCCCTTATCCCTTCGCATAAGAGCAAGAACGTGCCCCTCATCTCTTTGCATAAGAGCAATAACGCGCCCCTTATCCCTTCGCATAAGAGTAAGAATGCGCCTCTTATCCCTTCGCATAAGAGCAAGAACGTGCCCCTCATCCCTTTGCATAGAGCAATAACGCGCCTCTTATCCCTTCGCATAAGAGCAAGAACGTGCCCCTCATTCCTTTGCATAAGAGCAATAACGCGCCCCTTATCCCTTCGCATAAGAGTAAGAACGTGCCCCTCATCCCTTTGCATAAGAGCAATAACGCGCCCCTTATCCCTTCGCATAAGAGCAATTACGTGCCCCTCATCCCTTTGCATAAGAGCAATAACGCGCCCCTTATCCCTTCGCATAAGAGCAAAAACATGCCCTTCATCCCTTTGCATAAGAGCAATAACGCGCCCCTTATCCCTTCGCATAAGAGTAAGAACGCGCCTCTTATCCCTTCGCAAAAGAGCAAGAACGTGCCCCTCATCCCTTTGCATAAGAGCAATAACGCGCCCCTTATCCCTTCGCACAAGAGTAAGAACGTGCCCCTCATCCCTTTGCATAAGAGCAATAACGCGCCCCTTATCCCTTCGCATAAGAGCAAGAACGTGCCCCTCATCCCTTTGCATAAGAGCAATAACGCGCCCCTTATCCTTTCGCATAAGAGCAAGAACGTGCCCCTTATCCCTTCGCATAAGAGTAAGAACGCGCCTCTTATCCCTTCGCATAAGAGCAAGAACGTGCCCCTCATCCCTTTGCATAAGAGCAGGAACGCGCCCCTTATCCCTTCGCATAAGAGCAAGAACGTGCCCCTCATCCCTTTGCATAAGATAAAAAACGTGCCCATAATCCCTGCGCATAAGGGCAAGAACGCGCCCCTTATCCTTTCGCATAAGAGCAATAACGTGCCCCTTATCCCTTCGCATAAGGGCAAGAACGCGCCCCTTATCCTTTGCATAAGAGCAAGAACGCGCCCCTTATCCTTTCGCATAAGGGCAAGAACGCGCCCCTTATCCCTTCGCATAAGAGCAAGAACTCGCCCCTTATCCCTTCGCATAAGAGCAAGAACGCGCCCCTTATCCCTTCGCATAAGAGCAAGAACGCGCCCCTTATCCCTTCGCATAAGAGCAATAACGTGGCCCTTATCCCTTCGCATAAGGGCAAGAACGTGCCCCTCATCCCTTTGCATAAGAGCAATAACGCGCCCCTTATCCCTTCGCATAAGAGCAAGAACGTGCCCCTTATCCCTTCGCATAAGAGTAAGAACGCGCCTCTTATCCCTTCGCATAAGAGCAAGAACGTGCCCCTCATCCCTTTGCATAAGAGCAATACCGTGCCCCTAATCCCTTCGCATAAGGGCAAGAACGCGCCCCTTATCCCTTCGCATAAGAGCAATAACGTGCCCCTTATCCCTTCGCATAAGGGCAAGAACGCGCCCCTTATCCTTTCGCATAAGAGCAAGAACGCGCCCCTTATCCCTTCGCATAAGGGCAAGAACGCGCCCCTTATCCCTTCGCATAAGGGCAAGAACGCGCCCCTTATCCCATCGCATAAGAGCAAGAACGCGCCCCTTATCCCTTCGCATAAGAGCAAGAACGCGCCCCTTATCCCTTCGCATAAGAGCAATAACGTGCCCCTTATCCCTTCGCATAAGGGCAAGAACGCGCCCCTTATCCCTTCGCATAAGAGCAATAACGTGCCCCTTATCCCTTCGCATAAGGGCAAGAACGCGCCTCTTATCCCTTCGCATAAGAGCAAGAACGCGCCCCTTATCCCTTCGCATAAGAGTAAGAACGCGCCTTTTATCCCTTTGCATAAGAGCAAGAACGTGCCCCTCATCCCTTTGCATAAGAGCAATAACGCGCCCCTTATCCCTTCGCATAAGGGCAAGAACGCGCCCCATATCCCTTCGCATAAGAGCAAAAACGCGCCCCTTATCCCTTCGCATAAGAGTAAGAACGCGCCTCTTATCCTTTTGCATAAGAGCAAGAACGTGCCCCTCATCCCTTTGCATAAGAGCAATAACGCGCCCCTTATCCCTTCGCATAAGATCAAGAACGTAACCCTCATCCCTTTGCATAAGAGCAATAACGTGCCCCTTATCCCTTTGCATAAGGGCAAGAACGCGCCCCTTATCCCTTCGCATAAGAGCAATAACGCGCCCCTCATCCCTTTGCATAAGAGCAATAACGCGCCCCTTATCCCTTCGCATAAGAGCAATAACGCGCCCCTCATCCCTTTGCATAAGAGCAGTAACGCGCCCCTTATCCCTTCGCATAAGAGCAAGAACGCGCCCCTTATCCCTTCGCATAAGAGCAAGAACGTGCCCCTCATCCCTTTGCATAAGAGCAATAACGCGCCCCTCATCCCTTCGTATAAGAGTAAGAACGCGCCCCTTATCCCTTCGCACAAGAGTAAGAACGTGCCCCTTATCCCTTCGATTAAGAGCAATAACGCGCCCCTTATCCCTTCGCATAAGATCAAGAACGTAACCCTCATCCCTTTGCATAAGAGCAATAACGTGCCCCTTATCCCTTTGCATAAGGGCAAGAACGCGCCCCTTATCCCTTCGCATAAGAGCAATAACGCGCCCCTCATCCCTTTGCATAAGAGCAATAACGCGCCCCTTATCCCTTCGCATAAGAGCAATAACGCGCCCCTCATCCCTTTGCATAAGAGCAATAACGCGCCCCTTATCCCTTCGCATAAGAGCAAGAACGCGCCCCTTATCCCTTCGTATAAGAGCAAGAACGTGCCCCTCATCCCTTTGCATAAGAGCAATAACGAGCCCCTCATCCCTTCGTATAAGAGTAAGAACGCGCCCCTTATCCCTTCGCACAAGAGTAAGAACGTGCCCCTCATCCCTTTGCATAAGAGCAATAACGCGCCCCTTATCCCTTCGCATAAGAGCAAGAACGTGCCCCCCATCCCTTTGCATAAGAGCAATAACGCGCCCCTTATCCCTTCGCATAAGAGCAAGAACGTGCCCCTCATCCCTTTGCATAAGAGCAATAACGCGCCCCTTATCCCTTCGCATAAGAGCAAGAACGTGGCCCTTATCCCTTCGCATAAGAGTAAGAACGCGCCTCTTATCCCTTCGCATAAGAGCAAGAACGTGCCCCTCATCCTTTTGCATAAGAGCAATAACGCGCCCCTTATCCCTTCGCATAAGAGCAAGAACGTGCCCCTTATCCCTTTGCATAAGATAAAAAACGTGCCCCTAATCCCTTCGCATAAGGGCAAGAACGCGCCCCTTATCCCTTCGCATAAGAGCAATAACGCGCCCCTTATCCCTTCGCATAAGAGCAAGAACGTGCCCCTCATCCCTTTGCATAAGATAAAAAACGTGCCCCTAATCCCTTCGCATAAGGGCAAGAACGCGCCCCTTATCCCTTCGCATAAGAGCAATAACGTGCCCCTTATCCCTTCGCATAAGGGCAAGAACGCGCCCCTTATCCTTTGCATAAGAGCAAGAACGCGCCCCTTATCCTTTCGCATAAGGGCAAGAACGCGCCCCTTATCCCTTCGCATAAGAGCAAGAACTCGCCCCTTATCCCTTCGCATAAGAGCATGTAGCCGCTGGCCACAGGATGCAGGGCGGATGGGATTTGAGGATAATGGGATGAGGTGACACGGGTAAATAAAAGATTGTGGGAAACAATGTGGGGTCACTGACCTGGTTGAAATGTCTGTGGACGAGCCGATGGTGGATGCGCTGAGCGGCGTCCCTCCTTGTTGGGATGATGCAGACGGCGTTTGTGTCAGGAATGTGCAGAAAGGGCAGTGTAGTAACGTGAACACTTCACTGGTATATAACACTGCGAACACAACACTGAGACGTATGCGATATTGTTTGTGGCGTCGCGAATGTGTGTACACGTGTCACTCTCTAGAGAGTTCGGACGAAACAGAATGAAGCCAGCGCCCGCGCGCGCCTCGACCGGCGCGCGGCGGGGAGGGGGTGGTCGTTCGCGCATGCGCACGCGAATGACACGTCATGTTCTAACGTCATGCTGGTAACGTAGTGTAGCGTGAACATCCTGGGGGGGCCGGGGCTGCGGCTCCTCTTGAGCTGAATCCAACGGCAGCCTGGCTATCTTGAACACAGGTCGTCGCAGATTTCCATGAGCTGTGTCCAGATCCACAACTCGTATCACTCCATCCTTGCCAGGTATCGTGCGGAGAATTCTTCCCAACTTCCATTGGAGCGGAGGCAGGTCATCCTCTTTGATGAGTACCAGTTCACCCACTTGAGGAGGGGAAGAAGGGGAGAGCCATTTGGAGCGGGTTTGCAGGGTATGGAGGTAGGATCTGGACCAGAGAGTCCAAAAGCGCTGAGAGAGCGCTTGAATGAGTTGAAACCGTTTAAGAGCAGATATGGGTCTGTCGTCAAAAGACTGCTCAGGTAGAGCGGTGAGCGGACGACCAATAATGAAATGTCCGGCCGTGAGAGGTTCAAAGTCCGTAGGGTCGGATGAAATTGGGCAGAGGGGTCTTGAATTGAGTACAGCCTCAATTCGAGCCAAAAGAGTAGAGAATTCCTCAAAAGTGAGGTGCTGTTCACCTATCACACGATAAAGTAGTTGCTTGGTGGATTTTACGTTTATTTCGTGCAGTGCGCCGAACCAAGGCCCTTTAGGCGGGTTCAGTAACCAAGTTATGTGCTGATTCGCGAGCTTGTGAGTGATTGCATCATTGTTTGACCTGAGGAAGTTCTGAACTTCAATGAGTTGATTCCTAGCACCTACATAGTTTGTGCCGCAGTCTGAACGAATGAGAACCGGAGTACCGCGACGTGAGATAAAACGTTGCAATGCCGCAAAGAACGCTTCCGTTGAGAGTGCAGAGACTGGTTCCAAATGAACCGCCTTTGTTGCGAGGCAAACGAAAATACAAAAGTACGCTTTTATGAGTTTCGCGTTCCGCAACGTGCTGGATTTAACGAAGAAGTGGCCAGCAAAGTCCGTCGTGACGTGACTAAAAACTGGCTGAGGAGTAACTCTGTCTGCTGGGAGATCAGCCATGAGCGGAGCCTTAGGCTGAGCGCGGCACCGGAAACATCTAATACATTTAAACACGCGGTGTCTAATAATACGACGAGCGGACAGAATCCAGTACTGCTGGCGTAATATGGCGTGTAATGTGTCAGCTCCAGGGTGGCAGTGTATTGTGTGATAGTGATCTATAATGAGATCTACGAGCGGACTGGAGCTGGGTAGAATGAGTGGGTGTTGAGCGTCATACCTAATTGACGCGTGAGAGAGACGACCACCGACTCTCAAGAGGCCGTCCTTTATGAAGGGCGAGAGACGCTGGAGCCGAACGGGACAAACTTTATCAGTCTGGATACGATTAATGTCTTCAGCAAACTCATTGTGCTGAACAAAGCGGACCCAGTGCAACAGAGCGTCCCTGCGTTCACTAGCTGTCAACGGACCAGAGCGCCGTGCATCAGGGCTGTGCCGACAATTGAATATGAACCTTTTAATACAAGCCGTCACTCCGACGAGCTTGTCAAGTGAGCTGTAGCGAGTGAGCAAGTCCAGATCGATATCTGGGACTGCTATGTGTGCTGGTACCTTTTTGGGCTTAAGGCCTGGGAGAGCGTGATGGCCTAGAGCGGGTGGCATCTTGGGCCAAGTGCAGGTAGGTTCTTTGAGCCAACTGGGTGACCACCAAAGGTCATGAAGTGAGAGGGACTGGGCAGACATGCCTCTGCTTGCACAGTCAGCAGGGTTGAGGTTCGTGGGTACATGCTTCCACGTATGGCTAGTTGAAGTAGCTGTAATCTTAGCCACTCGATTGGCCTCGAAAGTCTGTAATCGGTGAGGTGAAGTGTTGAGCCATGCCAACACTATTGTGCTATCTGACCAGCATGTGTGTGTTTGAATGGCTATATGAGCTGACAGTTGGGCTGACACTCGAGTCATGAGCTGAGATAAAAGAGTCGCGGCTGACAACTCCAATTTCGGGATTGAGAGACGAGTCTTTATGGGTGCGACCTTGGACTTGCCAATGATTAGGTGTACATTGACATGTCCAGTGGTATTGCGCTCATGAAGGTAGATAACGGCACCAAAGCCAGCCTCTGATGCGTCCGCGAACCCGTGAAGTGAGTAAGTAGACGTGGGCTTGTACTTACAAATGTGCCGAGGTAAACGGAGGTTTGAGAGCTGAGGAAGATCCTCTGAGATGTGTTGCCACTCTGTGTGGACTTCTTCAGAGATAGGCTCATCCCATCCTATTTTCAGAAGCCAAAGCTTCTGGAGAAGAATCTTTGCGCGGAAGATGACTGGAGTAACCCAGCCATTGGGGTCATAGAGAGACGCTACTGTACTGAGAATGGAGCGCTTTGTGACTTGAGCATGAGTGGGCAAAGAAATGCGATAAGTGAACTCATCAGTTTGAGGAATCCACTGTATTCCCAGAACCTTAATGGAATTAGAGTCGGGACTGAAGTCAAAGTCCTTGGGCATGTCGCACTGGTCATCTGGGAATCGTTCAAGGAGCTGGGGCGAGTTGGAGGTCCATTTACTGAGCTGAAAGCCACCTAGGGCGAGTAACTCGATCAGTTCGCTTTGGAGCGACTGAGCAGATTCTACAGAATCTGCACCTGAGAGAATGTCGTCCACAAATATTGATTTGCGGAGGACCTGAGCAGCGTGGGGGTAGCGATGACCTTCGTCATCAGCCAATTGGAGTAAAGTGCGGATGGCATGGTATGGGCTGGACCTTAATCCATATGTGACGGTATTAAGGGCATACGTGAGCAGGGGCTGGTCGGGTGAAGACCGCCAGAGAATGAGTTGAAAACGTCTTTGCTCTGGGTGAATGAGTATATTTCGGAACATCATTCGGATGTCTGTGCTGAAAACTTGTGAGTGGGTCCTGAAGGACATGATAATGTCAACAATATCTTGCTGAAGAGCTGGACCTGTATGAAGACAATCATTTAGATTGACGCCGTTTGAGCTCTTACAACTTCCGTCAAACACACAGCGCAACTTTTCTGATCCTGGCTTGAATATGCCATGATGTGGGATATAGAAATGGGATTTATGAGCAAAGGTATTGGGGTGACACGGCGACATATGTCCCAATTTTATGTAATCTGACATGAATTCTACGTATTTCGAGCGGAAGGGCGGGTTCGCTTGCAGCTTCTTCTCTAAGTTGAGAAACCTGCGCAGAGCAATAGCGTGAGTGGAACCTAATGTCGGCGCGTTGTGTAGAAAGGGCAGTGTAACCACATATTGACCTGATGGTTCACGAGTAGTTGTGGTGCGGAAAATGTCCTCACACTGATCCTCTAATGGGCTGGTATGCTTGTAGGTTTGGGGTTCCTCAGATTCCCAAAACCTCTCAAGACTTTTGTGAATGTCATGAGTGGAATGCTCTGAGTCCGTGTGAGAGCCGACAATGTGAACGGAATTGACCTGATTCGTGGGTGAGGTGTGTAAATTTTCGAAAGGTCCAATCAACGTAAAATCAAATATCGTGCCGAAGGCTATAGGCTTGCCAGGGCCGAGCGAAACCTTGGTTCCGTCTAACACTTGACCAAGAATGTCAGATCCTAGTATTAGATCAACCGGAGCTGGTGTGTGATATTCTCGATCAGCAAGAGGAATCGGTGGGTGACCTGTTAACTGAGCGAGATCTGGAACCTTTTCCAACGGTAGGTACCCAGTTACGTTCTTCAATATATGGGCTGTGGCCGTGATCATAGGTGTGTCACGGTGAGTAGGTCGGCATACAATTGTGATTGATGCCTTTGAGTTTTGTGTGTGCTGATTTCCAACTCCTGCGATTTTTAGACATGTATGTTTTGATGGTAAATTTAAAACTGTGGCCATGCGCTGAGAACAAAGAGTTAGCATACTTCCACAGTCTAACAGTGCTCGTGCTGAGTGAAATTGACCATGTACGTCTGCTATTTTAAGTGAGACGGTTGGCAACAAAATTGGTGTGTTAGTGACGTTCACTACACGTTGTGCGGAGTTACAGGAATCTTCTGTTGGAGTTGAAGTCATTGAGTGAAAATGAACTGAGTGTGTATGTGCTGATTGAGTGTGTGATGAGTGTGCTGAGTGTGCTGAGTGTGCTGAGTGCTGGTCGTCCTCGCCTTCATAGTGCTCTGTTATTGTAGGTAGTCATTGTTGACTACCTACCCGAGACCTACTTGGCGATCGCGATTGAGTGGGCGAGTTGGGATGGGACGTATATGCCTGTGTAGCATGTGCCGAATGGTATTGAGGCTCATGCGCTGAGCGCTGTCTGGGCTGCTCACGTAGAGACGGAGGCAACAAATGAGCAGATGAGCGTGTCGGAGACATGGCCCCATGGCGATGCAGTGAAGTATGGTGGTCAGACCGCCCACACTCCTTGCATGCACGTGTAGACCTGCACTCGTTCTCATAATGAGGACCCAAACAGCGTCGGCACCGGTTGCGTGCGTTCACAAAGTCCCACCGACCTTGAACCGGTTGGTTATTAAATCCTGGGCATGCGATGAGTTTGTGTCCCCTATTCCTGCAGTATGGGCATGGCATACCACCAGTAGGGGAAGAAGGTTGAGCCGAATAATCCTGTCGGCGAGTGGGTGATGGGGATGATCGGGCCGAGTAAACTGGCGCTGTCTCAAATGCCATAAATGGTTGACGAATAGGACGGGGGGAGCGATTGTCCTGCCGAGGAGCTATGGGGCGGAACTCTTGATGAGCCTGGTAGGGCTGACGTGGAGTACCTCGAGTGGGTTGAAGCAGCTTATTGAGCTGAGCGAGCCTTTCTGACGGGCCGAGCCGTGATGAAGAAGGAGCCTCCTGTGACGCAAGGAACGATGACTCATTCTCCTTGCAGCGTGCGTGCTCTTCCAGAAACTCAATGAGGTTCTTGAGCGTGGGCAGAGTTGCACGAGATCCGTACTTCCGCTCAAAAAGAGTGCGGAGCTCGCCTTGTAGTTTTCGCACCACCATGGACACGAAAACATAGTCGGAATCTTTCATGGGCAGATCGAGATTGCGGAGAGCGCTTTGCGCTGAGATAAGCGGAATTAAGAATGATGTGCGGATATCCGAGCGCATGTGGATGTGCGGAAGGTTCATTATAATGTCCACAAACCGGTCAATGAGTACACGACGATTGTCGTAACGCTTGGTTAGAATTTCCATGGCTATGGGATAATTCTCGTTGGTAGGGTAGAGGTGTTTCACCATATCATGTGCCTCACCCTTTAGGGCGCCTAACAAGTAATGCAGTTTGACAGCATCCGAGACTGTAGCCATCTCACTGACGAGGCTCCTAAAAACGGCAATAAATGAGGGCCATTCTTCAACATTCGAATGAAACTCCGGTATGGGTATTTTTGGTAAAACACCAACGGGTGTACCTGAGCTGAGGGGTTGCGTCTTGTCCGGAAGGGCTGATTTTACTTTTAAATTTTCGAATGCTACTAGTATAGCATCATAATTGCTAAGTGCCGACTGAAAATTTTTTGTGTAGTTTGCCTCAGTTTCGTCGGACAAATCCTCATCGTCAAGGATCTCATAATATACGTTTTCCAGCTTAGTTTTAACGCTTTGTATGTTTGCGTAACGAGCGGTGAAGTCCGCCACAGAATAAGTTTTTCTGTCGCCTGCCTCTACCGCCTCACCGATCTCCTTTAACAGAGTTATCGCCTTTACGGCCTCACGAAACATCGCGGCTTGTGATTTCGAAGGCATTTTAATCTTGTTAAAGTAGGTGGTTGATTACTAAGATAAAATACTCAACGAGTTTGAGCTAAACTATAAGAGCGGACGTACAACTAAAACAATTGATGAGATCGATGAATAGAGCTGAGATACTTGCGCGGATGAAGTAACAATGACTATGTTCAAATGGAACACGGAACTCTTAAGTAAACACGACAGAGAAAAAAAAAAAAATTTTTTTTTTAACAACCTGTATATGAGCTGATAAACCAACGTGGAACACCCTATATGTGTATCACAAACAACAAGATCAGAGATGAGAAGAGAAAAAAAAAAACAAATTGTTTACTATATTTGTGCTATATATATATACCCGGGTAAAAAAGCAGACAATAACACAAATAAACGGTCCGGCAATATATTACTGCGACGTGAGATTACCGCAACACAAAAATATCGAAAAGGGCTGATGAACCTGTTCACTTTTATGTTATTTGCCTTGAAATCACGTGCCGACAATACGCTTTGGTTCTTGTTTAGACGAAAGTACCTTTACAACAACAACATAAGTCGTCGAACATTCTATTTATAGAATAAAATACCTACCTACAAGCCTCGTTGGGTGTAAACAAACAAAGAATGTATTTACCTCGCAAAAATCGGATCCAAATGAGCGAACACTCCAATAATGCAAATCACGCTTTAGTAATATACGTAATACGTATATATATATGTAACGTATGTAAGTGCACGAAATAAAGCGAATTTATACTCTCACAAAAAAAAAATATATAATTATCTCACAAAATACGGAACTATCTTTGACAATGGGCAGATTTACTAAAGATATATAGTGGACTGTAAACAATTGGACTGAATGGATATAATTATATTATCTGAGCTGAACAATAATAACAAAACTGAGTTTATTCTGTAAAGGGGCGGGGGGGGGGCCGGTTCTAACCGATAAATGGAATGTTCCAGGCGGCGGTTCTAATTATCTACCCGCGATAGGTATTCGAGACCACAAAATATTTTTTTGCCGGGAAAGGGGGCAAAATACGTAACCGGGTGAAAATGGACTGTAGTAAATCGACGGGGGCTGGGGGGCCGGGGTTTGACGGCTCGAAGTGACCAAATATGTAGCCGCTGGCCACAGGATGCAGGGCGGATGGGATTTGAGGATAATGGGATGAGGTGACACGGGTAAATAAAAGATTGTGGGAAACAATGTGGGGTCACTGACCTGGTTGAAATGTCTGTGGACGAGCCGATGGTGGATGCGCTGAGCGGCGTCCCTCCTTGTTGGGATGATGCAGACGGCGTTTGTGTCAGGAATGTGCAGAAAGGGCAGTGTAGTAACGTGAACACTTCACTGGTATATAACACTGCGAACACAACACTGAGACGTATGCGATATTGTTTGTGGCGTCGCGAATGTGTGTACACGTGTCACTCTCTAGAGAGTTCGGACGAAACAGAATGAAGCCAGCGCCCGCGCGCGCCTCGACCGGCGCGCGGCGGGGAGGGGGTGGTCGTTCGCGCATGCGCACGCGAATGACACGTCATGTTCTAACGTCATGCTGGTAACGTAGTGTAGCGTGAACAGAGCAAGAACGCGCCCCTTATCCCTTCGAATAAGAGCAAGAACGCGCCCCTTATCCCTTCGCATGAGAGCAATAACGTGCCCCTTATCCCTTCGCATAAGGGCAAGAACGTGCCCCTCATCCCTTTGCATAAGAGCAATAACGCGCCCCTTATCCCTTCGCATAAGAGCAAGAACGTGCCCCTTATCCCTTCGCATTAGAGTAAGAACGCGCCTCTTATCCCTTCACATAAGAGCAAGAACGTGCCCCTCATCCCTTTGCATAAGAGCAATAACGCGCCCCTTATCCCTGCGCATAAGAGCAAGACCGTGCCCCTCATCCCTTTGCATAAGAGCAATACCGTGCCCCTAATCCCTTCGCATAAGGGCAAGAACGCGCCCCTTATCCCTTCGCATAAGAGCAATAACGTGCCCCTTATCCCTTCGCATAAGGGCAAGAACGCGCCCCTTATCCTTTCGCATAAGAGCAAGAACGCGCCCCTTATTTTTTCGCATAAGGGCAAGAACGCGCCCCTTATCCCTTCGCATAAGGGCAAGAACGCGCCCCTTATCCCTTCGCATAAGAGCAAGAACGCGCCCCTTATCCCTTCGCATAAGAGCAAGAACGCGCCCCTTATCCCTTCGCATAAGAGCAATAACGTGCCCTTTATCCCTTCGCATAAGGGCAAGAACGCGCCCCTTATCCCTTCGCATAAGAGCAATAACGTGCCCCTTATCCCTTCGCATAAGGGCAAGAACGCGCCTCTTATCCCTTTGCATAAGAGCAAGAACGCGCCCCTTATCCCTTCGCATAAGAGTAAGAACGCGCCTTTTATCCCTTTGCATAAGAGCAAGAACGTGCCCCTCATCCCTTTGCATAAGAGCAATAACGTGCCCCTTATCGCTTCGCATAAGAGCAAGAACGCGCTCCTTATTCCTTCGCATAAGAGCAATAACGTGCCCCTTATCCCTTCGCATAATGGCAAGAACGCGCCCCTCATCCCTTTGCATAAGAGCAATAACGTGCCCCTTATCCCTTTGCATAAGGGCAAGAACGCGCCCCTTATCCCTTCGCATAAGAGCAATAACGTGCCCCTCATCCCTTTGCATAAGATAAAAAACGTGCCCCTAATCCCTTCGCATAAGGGCAAGAACGCGCCCCTTATCCTTTGCATAAGAGCAAGAACGCGCCCCTTATCCTTTCGCATAAGGGCAAGAACGCGCCCCTTATCCCTTCGCATAAGAGCAAGAACTCGCCCCTTATTCCTTCGCATAAGAGCAAGAACGCGCCCCTTATCCCTTCGCATAAGAGCAAGAACGCGCCCCTTATCCCTTCGCATAAGAGCAATAACGTGCCCCTTATCCCTTCGCATAAGGGCAAGAACGTGCCCCTCATCCCTTTGCATAAGAGCAATAACGCGCCCCTTATCCCTTCGCATAAGAGCAAGAACGTGCCCCTTATCCCTTCGCATAAGAGTAAGAACGCGCCTCTTATCCCTTCACATAAGAGCAAGAACGTGCCCCTCATCCCTTTGCATAAGAGCAATAACGCTCCCCTTATCCCTTCGCATAAGAGCAAGACCGTGCCCCTCGTCCCTTTGCATAAGAGCAATACCGTGCCCCTAATCCCTTCGCATAAGGGCAAGAACGCGCCCCTTATCCCTTCGCATAAGAGCAATAACGTGCCCCTTATCCCTTCGCATAAGGGCAAGAACGCGCCCCTTATCCTTTCGCATAAGAGCAAGAACGCGCCCCTTATCCCTTCGCATAAGGGCAAGAACGCGCCCCTTATCCCTTCGCATAAGGGCAAGAACGCGCCCCTTATCCCTTCGCATAAGAGCAAGAACGCGCCCCTTATCCCTTCGCATAAGAGCAATAACGTGCCCCTTATCCCTTCGCATAAGGGCAAGAACGCGCCTCTTATCCCTTCGCATAAGAGCAAGAACGCGCCCCTTATCCCTTCGCATAAGAGTAAGAACGCGCCTTTTATCCCTTTGCATAAGAGCAAGAACGTGCCCCTCATCCCTTTGCATAAGAGCAATAACGCGCCCCTTATCGCTTCGCATAAGAGCAAGAACGCGCTCCTTATTCCTTCGCATAAGAGCAATAACGTGCCCCTTATCCCTTCGCATAATGGCAAGAACGCGCCCCTATCCTTTCGCATAAGAGCAATAACGTGGCCCTTATCCCTTCGCATAAGGGCAAGAACGCGCCCCTTATCCCTTCGCATAAGAGCAAAAACGCGCCCCTTATCCCTTCGCATAAGAGTAAGAACGCGCCTCTTATCCTTTTGCATAAGAGCAAGAACGCGCCCCTTATCCCTTCGCATAAGAGTAAGAACGCGCCTCTTATCCCTTCGCATAAGGGCAAGAATGCGCCCCTTATCCCTTCGCATAAAGGCAATAACGCGCCCCTCATCCCTTTGCATAAGAGCAATAACGTGCCCCTCATCCCTTTGCATAAGAGCAATAACGCGCCCCTCATCCTTTTGCATAAGAGTAAGAACGCGCCTCTTATCCCTTCGCATAAGAGCAAAAACGTGCACCTCATCCCTTTGCATAAGAGCAATAACGCGCCCCTTATCCCTTCGCATAAGAGCAAGAACGTGCCCCTCATCCCTTTGCATAAGAGTAAGAACGCGCCTCTTATCCCTTCGCATAAGAGTAAGAACGCGCCTCTTATCCCTTCGCATAAGAGTAAGAACGCGCCTCTTATCCCTTCGCATAAGGGCAAGAACGCGCTTCTTATCCCTTCGCATAAGGGCAAGAACGCGCCCCTTATCCCTTCGCATAAGGGCAAGAACGTGCCCCTTATCCCTTTGCATAAGAGCAATAACGTGCCCCTCATCCCTTTGCATAAGAATAAGAACGCGCCTCTTATCCCTTCGCATAAGGGCAAAAACGCGCCCCTTATCCCTTCGCATAAGAGCAAGAACGCGCCCCTTATCCTTTCGCATAAGGGCAAGAACGCGCCCCTTATCCCTTTGCATAAGAGCAATAACGCGCCCCTCATCACTTTGCATAAGAATAAGAACGCGCCTCTTATCCCTTCGCATAAGGGCAAAAACGCGCCCCTTATCCCTTCGCATAAGGGCAAGAACGCGCCCCTTATCCTTTCGCATAAGGGCAAGAACGCGCCCCTTATCCTTTCGCATAAGGGCAAGAACGCGCCCCTTATCCCTTTGCATAAGAGCAATAACGCGCCCCTCATCACTTTGTATAAGAGCAATAACGCGCCCCTCATCCCTTTGCATAAAAGCAATAACGCGCCCCTCATCCCTTTGCATAATAGCAATAACGTGCCCCTCATCCCTTTGCATAAGAGCAATAACGCGCCCCTCATCCCTTTGCATAAGAGCAATAACGTGCCCTTCATCCCTTTGCATAAGAGCAATAACGCGCCTCTCATCCCTTTGCATAAGAGTAAGAACGCGCCTCTTATCCCTTCGCATAAGAGCAAGAACGCGCCCCTTTTCCCTTTGCATAAGAGCAATAACGCGCCCCTCATCCCTTTGCATAAGAGTAAGAACGTGCCTCTTATCCCTTCGCATAAGAGCAAGAACGTGCCCCTCATCCCTTTGCATAAGAGCAAAAACGCGCCCCTTATCCCTTCGCATAAGAGCAAGAACGTGCCCCTCATCCCTTTGCATAAGAGCAATAACGCGCCCCTCATCCCTTTGCATAAGAGCAATAACGTGCCCCTCATCCCTTTGCATAAGAGCAATAACGCGCCCCTCATCCCTTTGCATAAGAGCAATAACGCGCCCCTCATCACTTTGCATAAGAGCAATAACGTGCCCCTCATCCCTTTGCATAAGAGCAATAACGCGCCCCTCATCCCTTTGCATAAGAGTAAGAACGCGCCTCTTATCCCTTCGCATAAGAGCAAGAACGTGCCCCTCATCCCTTTGCATAAGAGCAATAACGCACCCCTTATCCCTTCGCATAAATGCAAGAACGTGCCCCTCATCCCTTTGCATAAGAGCAATAACGCGCCCCTTATCCCTTCGCATAAGAGTAAGAACGCGCCTCTTATCCCTTCGCATAAGAGCAAGAACGTGCCCCTCATCCCTTTGCATAAGAGCAATAACGCACCCCTTATCCCTTCGCATAAGAGCAAGAACGTGCCCCTCATCTCTTTGCATAAGAGCAATAACGCGCCCCTTATCCCTTCGCATAAGAGTAAGAATGCGCCTCTTATCCCTTCGCATAAGAGCAAGAACGTGCCCCTCATCCCTTTGCATAGAGCAATAACGCGCCTCTTATCCCTTCGCATAAGAGCAAGAACGTGCCTCTCATTCCTTTGCATAAGAGCAATAACGCGCCCCTTATCCCTTCGCATAAGAGTAAGAACGTGCCCCTCATCCCTTTGCATAAGAGCAATAACGCGCCCCTTATCCCTTCGCATAAGAGCAATTACGTGCCCCTCATCCCTTTGCATAAGAGCAATAACGCGCCCCTTATCCCTTCGCATAAGAGCAAAAACGTGCCCTTCATCCCTTTGCATAAGAGCAATAACGCGCCCCTTATCCCTTCGCATAAGAGTAAGAACGCGCCTCTTATCCCTTCGCAAAAGAGCAAGAACGTGCCCCTCATCCCTTTGCATAAGAGCAATAACGCGCCCCTTATCCCTTCGCACAAGAGTAAGAACGTGCCCCTCATCCCTTTGCATAAGAGCAATAACGCGCCCCTTATCCCTTCGCATAAGAGCAAGAACGTGCCCCTCATCCCTTTGCATAAGAGCAATAACGCGCCCCTTATCCTTTCGCATAAGAGCAAGAACGTGCCCCTTATCCCTTCGCATAAGAGTAAGAACGCGCCTCTTATCCCTTCGCATAAGAGCAAGAACGTGCCCCTCATCCCTTTGCATAAGAGCAATAACGCGCCCCTTATCCCTTCGCATAAGAGCAAGAACGTGCCCCTCATCCCTTTGCATAAGATAAAAAACGTGCCCATAATCCCTGCGCATAAGGGCAAGAACGCGCCCCTTATCCTTTCGCATAAGAGCAATAACGTGCCCCTTATCCCTTCGCATAAGGGCAAGAACGCGCCCCTTATCCTTTGCATAAGAGCAAGAACGCGCCCCTTATCCTTTCGCATAAGGGCAAGAACGCGCCCCTTATCCCTTCGCATAAGAGCAAGAACTCGCCCCTTATCCCTTCGCATAAGAGCAAGAACGCGCCCCTTATCCCTTCGCATAAGAGCAAGAACGCGCCCCTTATCCCTTCGCATAAGAGCAATAACGTGGCCCTTATCCCTTCGCATAAGGGCAAGAACGTGCCCCTCATCCCTTTGCATAAGAGCAATAACGCGCCCCTTATCCCTTCGCATAAGAGCAAGAACGTGCCCCTTATCCCTTCGCATAAGAGTAAGAACGCGCCTCTTATCCCTTCGCATAAGAGCAAGAACGTGCCCCTCATCCCTTTGCATAAGAGCAATAACGCGCCCCTTATCCCTTCGCATAAGAGCAAGACCGTGCCCCTCATCCCTTTGCATAAGAGCAATACCGTGCCCCTAATCCCTTCGCATAAGGGTGAGAACGCGCCCCTTATCCCTTCGCATAAGAGCAATAACGTGCCCCTTTTCCCTTCGCATAAGGGCAAGAACGCGCCCCTTATCCTTTCGCATAAGAGCAAGAACGCGCCCCTTATCCCTTCGCATAAGGGCAAGAACGCGCCCCTTATCCCTTCGCATAAGGGCAAGAACGCGCCCCTTATCCCTTCGCATAAGAGCAAGAACGCGCCCCTTATCCCTTCGCATAAGAGCAAGAACGCGCACCTTATCCCTTCGCATAAGAGCAATAACGTGCCCCTTATCCCTTCGCATAAGGGCAAGAACGCGCCCCTTATCCCTTCGCATAAGAGCAATAACGTGCCCCTTATCCCTTCGCATAAGGGCAAGAACGCGCCTCTTATCCCTTCGCATAAGAGCAAGAACGCGCCCCTTATCCCTTCGCATAAGAGTAAGAACGCGCCTTTTATCCCTTTGCATAAGAGCAAGAACGTGCCCCTCATCCCTTTGCATAAGAGCAATAACGCGCCCCTTATCCCTTCGCATAAGGGCAAGAACGCGCCCCTTATCCCTTCGCATAAGAGCAAAAACGCGCCCCTTATCCCTTCGCATAAGAGTAAGAACGCGCCTCTTATCCTTTTGCATAAGAGCAAGAACGTGCCCCTCATCCCTTTGCATAAGAGCAATAACGCGCCCCTTATCCCTTCGCATAAGATCAAGAACGTAACCCTCATCCCTTTGCATAAGAGCAATAACGTGCCCCTTATCCCTTTGCATAAGGGCAAGAACGCGCCCCTTATCCCTTCGCATAAGAGCAATAACGCGCCCCTCATCCCTTTGCATAAGAGCAATAACGCGCCCCTTATCCCTTCGCATAAGAGCAATAACGCGCCACTCATCCCTTTGCATAAGAGCAGTAACGCGCCCCTTATCCCTTCGCATAAGAGCAAGAACGCGCCCCTTATCCCTTCGCATAAGAGCAAGAACGTGCCCCTCATCCCTTTGCATAAGAGCAATAACGCGCCCCTCATCCCTTCGTATAAGAGTAAGAACGCGCCCCTTATCCCTTCGCACAAGAGTAAGAACGTGCCCCTTATCCCTTCGATTAAGAGCAATAACGCGCCCCTTATCCCTTCGCATAAGATCAAGAACGTAACCCTCATCCCTTTGCATAAGAGCAATAACGTGCCCCTTATCCCTTTGCATAAGGGCAAGAACGCGCCCCTTATCCCTTCGCATAAGAGCAATAACGCGCCCCTCATCCCTTTGCATAAGAGCAATAACGCGCCCCTTATCCCTTCGCATAAGAGCAATAACGCGCCCCTCATCCCTTTGCATAAGAGCAATAACGCGCCCCTTATCCCTTCGCATAAGAGCAAGAACGCGCCCCTTATCCCTTCGCATAAGAGCAAGAACGTGCCCCTCATCCCTTTGCATAAGAGCAATAACGCGCCCCTCATCCCTTCGTATAAGAGTAAGAACGCGCCCCTTATCCCTTCGCACAAGAGTAAGAACGTGCCCCTCATCCCTTTGCATAAGAGCAATAACGCGCCCCTTATCCCTTCGCATAAGAGCAAGAACGTGCCCCTCATCCCTTTGCATAAGAGCAATAACGCGCCCCTTATCCCTTCGCATAAGAGCAAGAACGTGCCCCTCATCCCTTTGCATAAGAGCAATAACGCGCCCCTTATCCCTTCGCATAAGAGCAAGAACGTGCCCCTTATCCCTTCGCATAAGAGTAAGAACGCGCCTCTTATCCCTTCGCATAAGAGCAAGAACGTGCCCCTCATCCCTTTGCATAAGAGCAATAACGCGCCCCTTATCCCTTCGCATAAGAGCAAGAACGTGCCCCTTATCCCTTTGCATAAGATAAAAAACGTGCCCCTAATCCCTTCGCATAAGGGCAAGAACGCGCCCCTTATCCCTTCGCATAAGAGCAATAACGCGCCCCTTATCCCTTCGCATAAGAGCAAGAACGTGCCCCTCATCCCTTTGCATAAGATAAAAAACGTGCCCCTAATCCCTTCGCATAAGGGCAAGAACGCGCCCCTTATCCCTTCGCATAAGAGCAATAACGTGCCCCTTATCCCTTCGCATAAGGGCAAGAACGCGCCCCTTATCCTTTGCATAAGAGCAAGAACGCGCCCCTTATCCTTTCGCATAAGGGCAAGAACGCGCCCCTTATCCCTTCGCATAAGAGCAAGAACTCGCCCCTTATCCCTTCGCATAAGAGCAAGAACGCGCCCCTTATCCCTTCGCATAAGAGCAAGAACGCGCCCCTTATCCCTTCGCATAAGAGCAATAACGTGCCCCTTATCCCTTCGCATAAGGGCAAGAACGTGCCCCTCATCCCTTTGCATAAGAGCAATAACGCGCCCCTTATCCCTTCGCATAAGAGCAAGAACGTGCCCCTTATCCCTTCGCATTAGAGTAAGAACGCGCCTCTTATCCCTTCACATAAGAGCAAGAACGTGCCCCTCATCCCTTTGCATAAGAGCAATAACGCGCCCCTTATCCCTTCGCATAAGAGCAAGACCGTGCCCCTCATCCCTTTGCATAAGAGCAATACCGTGCCCCTAATCCCTTCGCATAAGGGCAAGAACGCGCCCCTTATCCCTTCGCATAAGAGCAATAACGTGCCCCTTATCCCTTCGCATAAGGGCAAGAACGCGCCCCTTATCCTTTCGCATAAGAGCAAGAACGCGCCCCTTATCCCTTCGCATAAGGGCAAGAACGCGCCCCTTATCCCTTCGCATAAGGGCAAGAACGCGCCCCTTATCCCTTCGCATAAGAGCAAGAACGCGCCCCTTATCCCTTCGCATAAGAGCAAGAACGCGCCCCTTATCCCTTCGCATAAGAGCAATAACGTGCCCTTTATCCCTTCGCATAAGGGCAAGAACGCGCCCCTTATCCCTTCGCATAAGAGCAATAACGTGCCCCTTATCCCTTCGCATAAGGGCAAGAACGCGCCTCTTATCCCTTTGCATAAGAGCAAGAACGCGCCCCTTATCCCTTCGCATAAGAGTAAGAACGCGCCTTTTATCCCTTTGCATAAGAGCAAGAACGTGCCCCTCATCCCTTTGCATAAGAGCAATAACGTGCCCCTTATCCCTTTGCATAAGGGCAAGAACGCGCCCCTTATCCCTTCGCATAAGAGCAATAACGTGCCCCTCATCCCTTTGCATAAGATAAAAAACGTGCCCCTAATCCCTTCGCATAAGGGCAAGAACGCGCCCCTTATCCTTTGCATAAGAGCAAGAACGCGCCCCTTATCCTTTCGCATAAGGGCAAGAACGCGCCCCTTATCCCTTCGCATAAGAGCAAGAACTCGCCCCTTATTCCTTCGCATAAGAGCAAGAACGCGCCCCTTATCCCTTCGCATAAGAGCAAGAACGCGCCCCTTATCCCTTCGCATAAGAGCAATAACGTGCCCCTTATCCCTTCGCATAAGGGCAAGAACGTGCCCCTCATCCCTTTGCATAAGAGCAATAACGCGCCCCTTATCCCTTCGCATAAGAGCAAGAACGTGCCCCTTATCCCTTCGCATAAGAGTAAGAACGCGCCTCTTATCCCTTCACATAAGAGCAAGAACGTGCCCCTCATCCCTTTGCATAAGAGCAATAACGCGCCCCTTATCCCTTCGCATAAGAGCAAGACCGTGCCCCTCGTCCCTTTGCATAAGAGCAATACCGTGCCCCTAATCCCTTCGCATAAGGGCAAGAACGCGCCCCTTATCCCTTCGCATAAGAGCAATAACGTGCCCCTTATCCCTTCGCATAAGGGCAAGAACGCGCCCCTTATCCTTTCGCATAAGAGCAAGAACGCGCCCCTTATCCCTTCGCATAAGGGCAAGAACGCGCCCCTTATCCCTTCGCATAAGGGCAAGAACGCGCCCCTTATCCCTTCGCATAAGAGCAAGAACGCGCCCCTTATCCCTTCGCATAAGAGCAATAACGTGCCCCTTATCCCTTCGCATAAGGGCAAGAACGCGCCTCTTATCCCTTCGCATAAGAGCAAGAACGCGCCCCTTATCCCTTCGCATAAGAGTAAGAACGCGCCTTTTATCCCTTTGCATAAGAGCAAGAACGTGCCCCTCATCCCTTTGCATAAGAGCAATAACGCGCCCCTTACCGCTTCGCATAAGAGCAAGAACGCGCTCCTTATTCCTTCGCATAAGAGCAATAACGTGCCCCTTATCCCTTCGCATAATGGCAAGAACGCGCCCCTATCCCTTCGCATAAGAGCAATAACGTGCCCCTTATCCCTTCGCATAAGGGCAAGAACGCGCCCCTTATCCCTTCGCATAAGAGCAAAAACGCGCCCCTTATCCCTTCGCATAAGAGTAAGAACGCGCCTCTTATCCTTTTGCATAAGAGCAAGAACGTGCCCCTCATCCCTTTGCATAAGAGCAATAACGCGCCCCTTATCGCTTCGCATTAGAGCAAAAACACGCCCCTTATCCCTTCGATTAAGAGCAATAACGCGCCCCTTATCCCTTCGCATAAGATCAAGAACGTGCCCCTCATCCCTTTGCATAAGAGCAATAACGTGCCCCTTATCCCTTTGCATAAGGGCAAGAACGCGCCCCTTATCCCTTCGCATAAGAGCAATAACGCGCCCCTCATCCCTTTGCATAAGAGCAATAACGCGCCCCTTATCCCTTCGCATAAGAGCAATAACGCGCCCCTCATCCCTTTGCATAAGAGCAATAACGCGCCCCTTATCCCTTCGCATAAGAGCAAGAACGCGCCCCTTATCCCTTCGCATAAGAGCAAGAACGTGCCCCTCATCCCTTTGCATAAGAGCAATAACGCGCCTCTCATCCCTTTGCATAAGAGCAATAACGCGCCCCTTATCCCTTCGCATAAGAGCAAGAACGCGCCCCTTATCCCTTCGCATAAGAGCAAGAACGTGCCCCTCATCCCTTTGCATAAGAGCAATAACGCGCCCCTTATCCCTTCGCATAAGAGCAAGAACGTGCCCCTCATCCCTTTGCATAAGAGCAATAACGCGCCCCTAATACCTTCGCATAAGAGCAAGAACGTGCCCCTCATCCCTTTGCATAAGAGCAATAACGTGCCCCTTATCCTTTCGCATAAGGGCAATAACGCGCTCCTTATCCCTTTGCATAAGAGCAAGAACGTGCCCCTCATCCCTTTGCATAAGAGCAATAACGTGCCCCTTATCCCTTATCATGAGGGCAAGAACGCGCCCCTTATGCCTTCGCATAAGAGCAAGAACGCGCCACTTATCCCTTCGCATTAGAGTAAGAACGCGCCTCTTATCCCTTCGCATAAGAGCAAGAACGTGCCCTTCATCCCTTTGCATAAGAGCAATAACGTGCCCCTTATCCCTTCGCATAAGAGCAAGAACGCGCCCCTTATCCCTTCGCATAAGAGCAAGAACGCGCCCCTTATCCCTTCGCATAAGGGCAAGAACGCACTCTCATCCCTTCGCATAAGAGCAATAACGTGCCCCTTATCCCTTCGCATAAGGGCAAGAACGCGCCCCTTATCCCTTCGCATAAGAGCAAGAACGCGCCCCTTATCCCTTCGCATAAGAGTAAAAACGCGCCTCTTATCCCTTTGCATAAGAGCAAGAACGTGCCCCTCATCCCTTTGCATAAGAGCAATAACACGCTTCTTATCCCTTCGCATAAGAGCAATAACGCGCCCCTTATCCCTTTGCATAAGAGCAATAACGTGCCCCTTTACCCTTCGCATAAGGGCAAGAACGCGGTCCTTATCCCTTCGCATAAGAACAATAACGCGCCCCTCATCCCTTTGCATAAGAGCAATAACGCGCCCCTTATCCCTTCGCATTTGAGTAAGAACGCACCTCTTATCCCTTCGCATAAGAGCAAGAACGTGCCCCTTTTCCCTTCGCATAAGGGCAAGAATGTGCCCCTTATCCCTTCGCATAAGGGCAAGAACGTGCCCCTCATTTCTTTGCATAAGAGCAATAACGCGCCCCTTATCCCTTCGCATAAGAGCAAGAACGTGCCCCTCATTTCTTTGCATAAGAGCAATAACGCGCCCCTTATCCCTTCGCATACGAGCAAGAAAATGCCCCTCATCCCTTTGCATAAGAGCAATAACGCGCCCCTTATCCCTTCGCATAAGAGTAAGAACGCGTCTCTTATCCCTTCGCATAAGAGCAAGAACATGCCACTTATCCCTTCGCATAAGGGCAAGAACGCGCCCCTTATCCCTTCGCATAAGAGCAATGACGCGCCCCTTATCCCTTTGCATAAGGGCAAGAACGCGCCCCTTATCCCTTCGCATAAGAGCAAGAACGCGCCCCTTATCCCTTCGCATAAGAGTAAGAACGCGCCTCTTATCCCTTTGCATAAGAGCAAGAACGTGCCCCTTATGCCTTCGCATAAGAACAATAACGCTATATAATTGCTCTTATGCGAAGGGATGAGGGGCACGTTCTTGCTCTTATGCGAAGGGATAAGAGGCGCGTTCTTACTCTCATGCGAAGGGATAAGGGTCGCGTTCTTGCTCTTATGCGAAGGGATAAGGGGCGCGTTATTGCTCTTATGCAAAGGGATGAGGGGCACGTTCTTGCTCTTATGCGAAGGGATAAGTGGCGCGTTATTGCTCTTATGCGAAGGGATAAGGGGCGCGTTCTTGCTCTTATGCGAAGGGATAAGGGGCTTGTTATTGCTCTAATGCGAAGGGATAAGGGGCGCGTTCTTGCTCTTATGCGAAGCGATAAGGGGCGCGTTCTTGCCCTTATGCGAAGGGATAAGGGGCACGTTATTGCTCTTATGCGAAGGGATAAGGGGCGCGTTCTTGCTCTTATGCGAAGGGATAAGGGGCGCGTTCTTGCTCTTATGCGAAGGGATAAGGGGCGCGTTCTTGCTCTTATGCGAAGGGATAAGGGGCGCGTTCTCGCCCTTATGCGAAGGGAAAAGGGGCGCGTTCTTGCTCTTATGCGAAGGGATAAGGGGCGCGTTCTTGCCCTTACGCGAAGGGATAAGGGGCACGTTATTGCTCTTATGCGAAGGGATAAGGGGCGCGTTCTTGCCCTTATGCGAAGGGATTAGGGGCACGTTATTGCTCTTATGCAAAGGGATGAGGGGCACGTTCTTGCTCTTATGCGAAGGGATAAGAAACGCGTTCTTACTCTTATGCGAAGGGATAAGGGGCGCGTTTTTGCTCTTATGCGAAGGGATAAGGGGCGCGTTCTTGCCCTTATGCGAAGGGATGAGGAGCGCATTATTGCTCTTATGCAAAGGGATAAGGGGCACGTTCTTGCTCTTATGCGAAGGGATAAGAGGCGCGTTCTTACTCTCATGCGAAGGGAAAAGGGGCGCGTTCTTGCCCTTATGCGAAGGGATAAGGGGCGTGTTCTTACTCTTATGCGAAGGGATAAGGGGCGCGTTCTTGCTCTTATGCGAAGGGATAAGGGGCGCGTTCTTGCTCTTATGCGAAGGGATGAGGGGCACGTTCTTGCTCTTATGCGAAGGGATAAGAGGCGCGTTCTTACTCTCATGCGAAGGCATAAGGGTCGCGTTCTTGCTCTTATGCGAAGGGATAAGAGGCGCGTTCTTACTCTCATGCGAAGGGATAAGGGTCGCGTTCTTGCTCTTATGCAAAGGGATGAGGGGCACGTTCTTGCTCTTATGCGAAGGGATCCCTTTGCATTAGGGCAAGAACGCGCCCCTTATCCCTTAGCATAAGGGCAAGAACGCGCCCCTTATCCCTTCGCATAAGAGCAAGAACGTGCCCCTCATCCCTTTGCATAAGAGCAATAACGCGCCCCTTATCCCTTCGCATAAGAGCAAGAACATGCCCCTCATCCCTTTGCATAAGAGCAATAACGTGCCCCTCATCCTTTTGCATAAGAGCAATAACGCGCCCCTTATCCCTTCACATAAGAGTAAGAACGCGCCCTGTTATCCCTTCGCATAAGAGCAAGAACGTGCCCCTCATCTCTTTGCATAAGAGCAATAACGCGCCCCTTATCCCTTCGCATAAGAGCAATAACGTGCCCCTTATCACTTTGCATAAGAGCAATAACGCGCCCCTTATGCCTTCGCATAAGGGCAAGAACGCGGCCTTATCCCTTCGCATAAGAGCGAGAACGCGCCCCTTATCCCTTCGCATAAGAGCAAGAACGCGCCTCTTATCCCTTCGCATAAGAGCAATAACGTGCCCCTTATCCCTTCGCATAAGAGCAAGAACGTGCCCCTTATCCCTTTGCATAAGAGCAATAACGTGCCCCTAATCCCTTCGCATAAGGGCAAGAACGCGCCCCTTATCCCTTCGCATAAGAGCAATAACGTGCTTCTGATACTTTCGCATAAGGGCAAGAACGTGCCCCTTATCCCTTCGCATAAGAGCAAGAACGCGCCCCTTATCCCTTCGCATAAGGGCAAGAACGCGCCTCTTATCCATTCGCATAAGAGCAAGAACGCGCCCCTTATCCCTTCGCATAAGAGTAAGAACGCGCCTCTTATCCCTTTGCATAAGAGCAAGAACGTGCCCCTCATCCCTTTGCATGAGAGCAATAACGCGCCCTTTATCGCTTCGCATAAGAGCAAGAACGCGCCTCTGATCCCTTCGCATAAGGGCAAGAACGCACCCGTTATCCCTTCGCATAAGAGCAATAAAGTGCCCCTTATCCTTTCGCATAAGGGCAAGAACGTGCCCCTTATCCCTTCGCATAAGAGCAATAACGTGCCCCTTATCCCTTCGCATAAGGGCAAGAACGCGCCCCTTATCTTTTCGCATAAGAGCAATAACGTGCCCCTTATCCCTTCGCATAAGAGCAAGAACGCGCCCCTTATCCCTTCGCATAAGAGTAAGAACGCGCCTCTTATCCCTTTGCATAAGAGCAAGAACGTGCCCCTTATGCCTTCGCATAAGAACAATAACGCGCCCCTTATCCCTTCGCATAAGAGCAAGAAAATGCCCCTCATCCCTTTGCATAAGAGCAATAACGCGCCCCTTATCCCTTCGCATAAGAGTAAGAACGCGTCTCTTATCCCTTCGCATAAGAGCAAGAACATGCCACTTATCCCTTCGCATAAGGGCAAGAACGCGCCCCTTATCCCTTCGCATAAGAGCAATGACGCGCCCCTTATCCCTTTGCATAAGGGCAAGAACGCGCCCCTTATCCCTTCGCATAAGAGCAAGAACGCGCCCCTTATCCCTTCGCATAAGAGTAAGAACGCGCCTCTTATCCCTTTGCATAAGAGCAAGAACGTGCCCCTCATCCCTTTGCATAAGAGCAATAACGCGCCCCTTATCCCTTCGCATAAGAGCAATAACGCGCCCCTTATCCCTTTGCATAAGAGCAATAACGTGCCCCTTATCCCTTCGCATAAGGGCAAGAACGCGCCCCTTATCCCTCCGCATAAGAGCAATAACGCGCCCCTCATCCCTTTGCATAAGAGCAATAACGCGCCCCTTATCCCTTCGCATTTGAGTAAGAACGCACCCCTTATTCCTTCGCATAAGAGTAAGAACGCGCCTCTTATCCCTTTGCATAAGAGCAAGAACGTGCCCCTCATCCCTTTGCATAAGAGCAATAACGCGCCCCTTATCGCTTAGCATAAGAGCAAGAACGCGCCCCTTATCCCTTCGATTAAAAGCAATAACGGGCCCCTTATCCCTTCGCATAAGAGCAAGAACGTGCCCCTTATCCCTTCGCAAAAGGGCAAGAACGTGCCCCTCATTTCTTTGCATAAGAGCAATAACGCGCCCCTTATCCCTTCGCATAAGAGCAAGAACGTGCCCCTCATTTCTTTGCATAAGAGCAATAACGCGCATCTTATCCCTTTGCATAAGAGCAAGAACGCGCCCCTTATCCCTTCGCATAAGAGCAAGAACGCGCCCCTTATCTCTTCGCATAAGAGCAATAACGCGCCTTTTATCCCTTTGCATAAGAGCAAGAACGTGCCCCTCATCCCTTTGCATAAGAGCAATAACGCGCCCCTTATCGCTTCGCATAAGAGCAAGAACGCGCCCCTTATCCCTTCGCATAAGAGCAATAACGTGCCCCTTATCCCTTCGCATAATGGTAAGAACGCGCCCCTTATCCCTTCGCATAAGAGCAATAACGTGCCCCTTATCCCTTCGCATAAGGGCAAGAACGCGCCCCTTATCCCTTCGCATAAGAGCAAGAACGCGCCCCTTATTCCTTCGCATAAGAGTAAGAACGCGCCTCTTATCCCTTTGCATAAGAGCAAGAACGTGCCCTTCATCCCTTTGCATAAGAGCAATAACGCGCCCCTTATCGCTTAGCATAAGAGCAAGAACGCGCCCCTCATCCCTTCGCATAAGGGCAAGAACGCGCCCCTTATCCCTTCGCATAAGAGCAATAACGTGCTTCTTATACTTTCGCATAAGGGCAAGAACGTGCCCCTCATCCCTTTGAGGGGCACGTTCTTGCTCTTATGCGAAGGGATAAGAGGCGCGTTCTTACTCGTATGCGAAGGGATAAGGGGCGCGTTATTGCTCTTATGCAAAGGGATGAGGGGCACGTTCTTGCTCTTATGCGAAGGGATAAGTGGCGCGTTATTGCTCTTATGCAAAGGGATTAGGGGCACGTTCTTGCTCTTATGCGAAGGGATAAGAGGCACGTTCTTTCTCTTATGCGAAGGGATAAGGGGCGCGTTCTTGCCCTTATGCGAAGGGATTAGGGGCACGTTATTGCTCTTATGCAAAGGGATGAGGGGCACGTTCTTGCTCTTATGCGAAGGGATAAGGGGCGCGTTATTGCTCTTATGCAAAGGGATGATGGGCACGTTCTTGCTCTTATGCGAAGGGATAAGAAACGCGTTCTTACTCTTATGCAAAAGGATAAGGGGCGCGTTCTTGCTCTTATGCGAAGGGATAAGGGGCACGTTCTTGCTCTTATGCAAAGGGATGAGGGGCACGTTCTTGCTCTTATACGAAGGGATAAGGGGCACGTTATTGCTCTTATGCGAAGGAATAAGGGGCGCGTTCTTGCTCTAATGCGAAGGGATAAGGGGGACGTTCTTGCCATTATGCGAAAGGATAAGGGGCACGTTATTGCTCTTATGCGAAGCGATAAGGGGCGCGTTGTTGCTCTTATGCAAAGGGATGAGGGGAACGTTCTTGCTCTTATGCAAAGGGATAAGAGGCGTGTTCTTACTCTTATGCGAAGGGATAAGGGGCGCGTTCTTGCTCTTATGCGAAGGGATAAAGGGCGCGTTCTTGCCCTTATGCGAAGGGATAAGGGGCACGTTATTGCTTTTATGCGAAGGGATAAGGGGCGCGTTCTTACCCTTATGCGAAGGGATAAGGGGCACGTTATTGCTCTTATGCGAAGGGATAAGGGGCGCGTTCTCGCTCTTATGCGAAGGGATAAGGGGCGCGTTCTTGCTCTTATGCGAAGGGATGAGGGGCACGTTCTTGCTCTTATGCGAAGGGATAAGAGGCGCGTTCTTACTCTCATGCGAAGGGATAAGGGTCGCGTTCTTGCTCTTATGCGAAGGGATAAGGGGCGCGTTATTGCTCTTATGCAAAGGGATGAGGGGCACGTTCTTGCTCTTATGCGAAGGGATAAGGGGCGCGTTATTGCTCTTATGCGAAGGGATAAGGGGCGCGTTCTTGCTCTTATGCGAAGGGATAAGGGGCTTGTTATTGCTCTTATGCGAAGGGATAAGGGGCGCGTTCTTGCTCTTATGCGAAGCGATAAGGGGCGCGTTCTTGCCCTTATGCGAAGGGATAAGGGGCACGTTATTGCTTTTATGCGAAGGGATAAGGGCCGCGTTCTTGCCCTTATGCGAAGGGATAAGGGGCACGTTATTGCTCTTATGCGAAGGGATAAGGGGCGCGTTCTTGCTCTTATGCGAAGGGATAAGGGGCGCGTTCTTGCTCTTATGCGAAGGGATAAGGGGCGCGTTCTTGCTCTTATGCGAAGGGATAAGGGGCGCGTTCTCGCCCTTATGCGAAGGGAAAAGGGGCGCGTTCTTGCTCTTATGCGAAGGGATAAGGGGCGCGTTCTTGCCCTTACGCGAAGGGATAAGGGGCACGTTATTGCTCTTATGCGAAGGGATAAGGGGCGCGTTCTTGCCCTTATGCGAAGGGATTAGGGGCACGTTATTGCTCTTATGCAAAGGGATGAGGGGCACGTTCTTGCTCTTATGCGAAGGGATAAGAAACGCGTTCTTACTCTTATGCGAAGGGATAAGGGGCGCGTTTTTGCTCTTATGCGAAGGGATAAGGGGCGCGTTCTTGCCCTTATGCGAAGGGATGAGGAGCGCATTATTGCTCTTATGCAAAGGGATAAGGGGCACGTTCTTGCTCTTATGCGAAGGGATAAGAGGCGCGTTCTTACTCTCATGCGAAGGGAAAAGGGGCGCGTTCTTGCCCTTATGCGAAGGGATAAGGGGCGTGTTCTTACTCTTATGCGAAGGGATAAGGGGCGCGTTCTTGCTCTTATGCGAAGGGATAAGGGGCGCGTTCTTGCTCTTATGCGAAGGGATGAGGGGCACGTTCTTGCTCTTATGCGAAGGGATAAGAGGCGCGTTCTTACTCTCATGCGAAGGCATAAGGGTCGCGTTCTTGCTCTTATGCGAAGGGATAAGAGGCGCGTTCTTACTCTCATGCGAAGGGATAAGGGTCGCGTTCTTGCTCTTATGCAAAGGGATGAGGGGCACGTTCTTGCTCTTATGCGAAGGGATCCCTTTGCATTAGGGCAAGAACGCGCCCCTTATCCCTTAGCATAAGGGCAAGAACGCGCCCTTTATCCCTTCGCATAAGAGCAAGAACGTGCCCCTCATCCCTTTGCATAAGAGCAATAACGCGCCCCTTATCCCTTCGCATAAGAGCAAGAACATGCCCCTCATCCCTTTGCATAAGAGCAATAACGTGCCCCTCATCCTTTTGCATAAGAGCAATAACGCGCCTCTTATCCCTTCACATAAGAGTAAGAACGCGCCCTGTTATCCCTTCGCATAAGAGCAAGAACGTGCCCCTCATCTCTTTGCATAAGAGCAATAACGCGCCCCTTATCCCTTCGCATAAGAGCAATAACGTGCCCCTTATCACTTTGCATAAGAGCAATAACGCGCCCCTTATGCCTTCGCATAAGGGCAAGAACGCGCCCCTTATCGCTTCGCATAAGAGCGAGAACGCGCCCCTTATCCCTTCGCATAAGAGCAAGAACGTGCCTCTTATCCCTTCGCATAAGAGCAATAACGTGCCCCTTATCCCTTCGCATAAGAGCAAGAACGTGCCCCTTATCCCTTTGCATAAGAGCAATAACGTGCCCCTAATCCCTTCGCATAAGGGCAAGAACGCGCCCCTTATCCCTTCGCATAAGAGCAATAACGTGCTTCTTATACTTTCGCATAAGGGCAAGAACGTGCCCCTTATCCCTTCGCATAAGAGCAAGAACGCGCCCCTTATCCCTTCGCATAAGGGCAAGAACGCGCCTCTTATCCATTCGCATAAGAGCAAGAACGCGCCCCTTATCCCTTCGCATAAGAGCAATAACGTGCCCCTTATCCCTTCGCATAAGAGCAAGAACGTGCCCCTTATCCCTTTGCATAAGAGCAATAACGTGCCCCTAATCCCTTCGCATAAGGGCAAGAACGCGCCCCTTATCCCTTCGCATAAGAGCAATAACGTGCTTGTTATACTTTCGCATAAGGGCAAGAACGTGCCCCTTATCCCTTCGCATAAGAGCAAGAACGCGCCCCTTATCCCTTCGCATAAGGGCAAGAACGCGCCTCTTATCCATTCGCATAAGAGCAAGAACGCGCCCCTTATCCCTTCGCATAAGAGTAAGAACGCGCCTCTTATCCCTTTGCATAAGAGCAAGAACGTGCCCCTCATCCCTTTGCATGAGAGCAATAACGCGCCCTTTATCGCTTCGCATAAGAGCAAGAACGCGCCTCTGATCCCTTCGCATAAGGGCAAGAACGCACCCGTTATCCCTTCGCATAAGAGCAATAAAGTGCCCCTTATCCTTTCGCATAAGGGCAAGAACGTGCCCCTTATCCCTTCGCATAAGAGCAATAACGTGCCCCTTATCCCTTCGCATAAGGGCAAGAACGCGCCTCTTATCTTTTCGCATAAGAGCAATAACGTGCCCCTTATCCCTTCGCATAAATGCAAGAACGCGCCCCTTATCCCTTCGCATAAGAGCAAGAACGCGCCCCTTATCCCTTCGCATAAGAGTAAGAACGCGCCTCTTAACCCTTTGCATAAGAGCAAGAACGTGCCCCTCATCCCTTTGCATGAGAGCAATAACGCGCCCATTATCGCTTCGCATAAGAGCAAGAACGCGCCCCTTATCCCTTCGCATAAGAGCAATAACGTGCCCTTATCCCTTCGCATAAGGGCAAGAACGCGCCCCTTATCCCTTCGCATAAGAGCAAGAACGCGCCCCTTATCCCTTCGCATAAGAGCAATAACGTGCCCCTTATCCCTTCGCATAAGGGCAAGAACGCGCCCCTTATCTTTTCGCATTGTAACGTTGCACTTGTGAACGTTCCATAATGAAGTATTAATTATTTTAATTAATAATTATGTACATCTTAAAATTACAATTCTAAATATTTTTTTACAAAGCAGTTCAATTACTTATTATTATTTACAGAATGCTATCTCAATAAATATTAAAACAATTAATAAAATTAATTTTAAAACATACGTAACCTAATATTCATATTTTTTATTGCGAGCGGTACCCGCAAACTCGTTCGTTGTCCTCGCGCCTCGATGACGCGGCCGTCAGCGTCGCGGTGCGCCGCCCGGCCGGAACTCGCGACACATTCCACTCTCGGGTCTCGAGGTTCCAACGCGACAACTAAATAACGGTCACTATAATTGCCGTAAAATATAATTGTCGGGACCTAGTTATATGTTATTTTTTATTCTTAAAAGGGTACAACATAAATACCTTTAGTATTTAATATTGCTGGAATAATACCACGACATTATTTATTTGTGTGTGACTCATTACTGGATTTCCTTTGTTCCCCAACTCGGGTAAGTAAACGGTGAACAGTATTATCTAGTCGGTGTTTTTTTTGTGTTTATGTATTTAGTTATTCCTGTTTGTAACTCCGTTCTGCTGTTGGAACCACCACGACAATAACTACATTACCGCGGTTCCCTGATTTGTCTTGGCTGGCCAACTCCTTTGTGTTCGGTCGAATACTAACACATCCGTGGATTTGCAGGGAACAACGCTACGGCTTTTAAGGCGAATTAATACGCCAACTGAAATTTGGGACCTGTCCTTGAAGAGCCTACTCCTTCCACACGAAGATCGCCACACCGCAACGTCGCCGGTCGCTAGAACTTCGACTCGCGCCGCCGCCGCCCGTCCCAGCAAATCCCACGTACCTTCGGCTGGAGACTGCCCGCGGCTACAGGGAAGTGCGGACTGAAACCATCTCGGGGGATCAAACTTATTTCGGCCCGATTTTATTATTATTATTATTATTTTTTTTTTTTTATATATATTTTTTTATTAACGGACTCCTGCCTCGTCTATCAATTTATTTATCCCTACCCTAATTTAGGGATAGACAGGTAGGGACGTCACACTGGCGCCTAAACGTGGTTAAAAATAAGTTTGGTTCCTTATTCCTGGTTTGTAGTTAGTGTTGTTGTTGGTGTGTTGTTTTTTTGTTAAACGCTCATTTTTTTTTGGTTTTCGCTTTTACAGCTTATGTGTACATGGTAATATTTATTTTATGTTATTCGTTACGCACATTACTTGAGTTTTTGTATCAATTTTCAAATTTGTGTCGTACATAAAAGTACTGACAGCAAAAAAAGTAATCTCAATTTTAATTATTATTTTATTTGAATTAATTATTTACATGTTTTAATTTTTTGTTTAACCACATACACATTAGTTGTTAATTTTTTATTTGCATTTTTTTTCTTTTTGTTGATTATTTTTCTATCAATAATAATATTTTTGTTGGTAATAATTTTATAAATCGACAAAACCAAGCGTTCTAGTCATCGTATTTCATTTTGTAACAGGACGGAGTATTATGCCAATTATTAATTAATATTGTTGTTGTTTTGAATTATTATTTTAGTTGCTAGAGGGTTATTTTAAGTGCTGTTCACCATTTATTCTACTAGTTGGGGTATCGTGACTCGTAAGATTTTTTTTTCTTTCTTATATATTTTTTTATTTTGTCGATAGTAAAATTTTTTTTTTGTTTAACGAAAATGTATCCCATTAAGTTTCTGTCACTCCAAAAGTCGGAACTTGAGTACGAAGTTGCAATCAGAGGAACTACACCTGGTTCTAAAGTATCTGATTTGCGAAAACAAATAGTTAAATTGGCGGCTGGATATCCATCCGAGGAAATTTTGGAGTCCCCTTTCGAAGTAATGGAAGATCTTACGGGTTGTTTAGAGGTCTTAGGTAAAGTGGAACAGAATCTTGAAGATCCTCAACCAGATATAGCACTTGTTAAGCGCACTGAGAACTGAGAACCTGCCTCTTATCCCTTCGCATAAGAGCAAGAACGTGCCCCTCATCCCTTTGCATAAGGGCAAGAACGCGCCCCTTATCCCTTCGCATAAGAGCAAAAACGCGCCCCTTATCCCTTCGCATAAGGGCAAGAACGCGCCCCTTATCCCTTCGCATAAGGGCAAGAACGCGCCCCTTATCCCTTCGCATAAGAGCAAAAACGTGCCCCTCATCCTTTTGCATAAAAGCAATAACGTGCCCCTCATCCCTTTGCATAAGAGCAATAACGCGCCCCTTATCCCTTCGCATAAGAGCAAGAAAGTGCCCCTAATCCCTTTGCATAAGAGCAATAACGTGCCCCTCATCCCTTTGCATAAGAGCAATAACGCGCCCCTTATCCCTTCACATAAGAGTAAGAACGCGCCTCTTATCCCTTCGCATAAGAGCAAGAACGTGCCACTCATCCCTTTGCATAAGAGCAATAACGCGCCCCTTATCCCTTCGCATAAGAGCAAGAAAGTGCCCCTCATCCCTTTGCATAAGAGCAATAACGTGCCCCTCATCCCTTTGCATAAGAGCAATAACGCGCCCCTTATCCCTTTGCATAAGAGCAATAACGCGCCCCATATCCCTTCGCATTAGAGCAAGAACGTTCCCCTCATCCCTTTGCATAAGAGCAATAACGCGCCCCTTATCCCTTCGCATAAGAGCAAGAACGTGTTCCTCATCCCTTTGCATAAGAGCAATAACGTGCCCCTTATACTTTCGCATAAGGGCAAGAACGTGCCCCTTATCCCTTCGCATAAGAGCAAGAACGTGGCCATTATCCCTTCGCATAAGAGCAAAAACCTGCCTCTTATCCCTTCGCATAAGAGCAAGAACGTGCCCCTCATCCCTTTGCATAAGAGCAATAACGCGCCCCTTATCCCTTCGCATAAGAGCAAGAACGTGTTCCTCATCCCTTTGCATAAGAGCAAGAACGCGCCCCTTATCCCTTCGCATAAGAGCAAGAACGCGCCCCTTATCCCTTCGCATAAGAGCAAGAACGTGCCTCTTAACCCTTCGCATAAGAGCAAGAACGCGCCCCTTATCCCTTCGCATAAGAGCAATAACGTGCCCCTTATCACTTTGCATAAGAGCAATAACGCGCCCCTTATGCCTACGCATAAGGGCAAGAACGCGCCCCTTATCCCTTCGCATAAGAGCAAGAACGCGCCCCTTATCCCTTCGCATAAGAGCAATAACGTGCCCCTTATCCCTTCGCATAAGAGCAAGAACGTGCCCCTTATCCCTTTGCATAAGAGCAAGAACGCGCCCCTTATCCATTCGCATAAGAGCAAGAACGCGCCTCTTATCCCTTCGCATAAGAGCAATAACGTGCTTCTTATCCTTTCGCATAAGGGCAAGAACGTGCCCCTTATCCCTTCGCATAAGAGCAAGAACGCGCCCCTGATCCCTTCGCATAAGGGCAAGAACGCGCCTCTTATCCCTTCGCATAAGAGCAAGAACGCGCCCCTTATCCCTTCGCATAAGAGTAAGAACGCGCCTCTTATCCCTTTGCATAAGAGCAAGAACGTGCCCCTCATCCCTTTGCATGAGAGCAATAACGCGCCCTTTATCGCTTCGCATAAGAGCAAGAACGCGCCTCTGATCCCTTCGCATAAGGGCAAGAACGCGCCCGTTATCCCTTCGCATAAGAGCAATAAAGTGCCCCTTATCCTTTCGCATAAGGGCAAGAACGTGCCCCTTATCCCTTCGCATAAGAGCAATAACGTCCACTTATCCCTTCGCATAAGGGCAAGAACGCGCCCCTTATCTTTTCGCATATGAGCAATAACGTGCCCCTTATCCCTTCGCATAAATGCAAGAACGCGCCCCTTATCCCTTCGCATAAGAGCAAGAACGCGCCCCTTATCCCTTCGCATAAGAGTAAGAACGCGCCTCTTATCCCTTGGCATAAGAGCAATAACGTCCATCTTATCCCTTCGCATGAGAGCAATAACGTGCCCCTTATCCCTTCGCATAAGAGTAAGAACGCGCCTCTTATCCCTTTGCATAAGAGCAAGAACGTGCCCCTCATCCCTTTGCATAAGAGCAATAACGCGCCCCTTATCGCTTCGCATAAGAGCAAGAACGCGCCCCTTATCCCTTCGCATAAGAGCAATAACGTGCCCCTTATCCCTTCGCATAAGGGCAAGAACGCGCCCCTTATCCCTTCGCATAAGAGCAAGAACACGCCCCTTATCCCTTCGCATAAGAGCAAGAACGCGCCTCTCATCCCTTTGCATAAGAGCAATAACGTGCCCCTAATCCCTTCGCATAAGGGCAAGAACGCGCCCCTTATCCCTTCGCATAAGAGCAATAACGTGCCCCTTATCCTTTCGCATAATGGCAAGAACGTCCCCCTTATCCCTTCGCATAAGAGCAAGAACGTGCCCCTTATCCCTTCGCATAAGAGTAAGAACGCGCCTCTTATCCCTTCGCATAAGAGCAAAAACGTGCCCCTCTTCCCTTTGCATAAGAGCAATAACGCGCCCCTTATCCCTTCGCATAAGAGCAAGAACGTGCCCCTCATCCCTTTGCATAAGAGCAATAACGTGCCCCTTATCCCTTCGCATAAGGGCAAGAACGCGCCCCTTATCCCTTCGCATAAGAGCAAGAACGCGCCCCTTATCCCTTCGCATAAGAGTAAGAACGCGCCCCTTATCCCTTCGCATAAGGGCAAGAACGCGCCCCTTATCCCTTCGCATAAGAGCAAGAACGCGCCCCTTATACCTTCGCATAAGGGCAAGAACGCGCCCCTTATCCCTTCGCATAAGGGCAAGAACGCGCCCCTTATCCCTTTGCATAAGAGCAAGAACGTGCCCCTCATCCCTGTAGGCTACTTATCCAATTACATATTTATTTACATATAAATAATTACATATAATAATATAAGAACACATTTTATACTTATATGATACATACATAAATACACACAGATACTTTAACCTAGTACTTACCTTACCCGGCGACGCGTAGTGTACCTCCTGTTCTGTAGAATGGAAATGCGCATTCTACGAGGCTGCGCCGGCGACCGCGTGGCCGCGGCCGTCGGCCACCCACCGCTCGCCAGTCAAGAAACTTCCTTCGCGCGGAACGCACGCCTCTCGCTTGCTTATCGCGCTTACGCAAATACGCATTCTTGCATGTGAGCTTATTTACTAAGTGCCGTGACTATCATATACTTCATAAATATACTTCATCCTGTGTCTATCTTCCATTATACTCCATTCTGCTTGCTTATCTATTGGCAATAAACTGGATTACGTGTTATGTGTACAGGACTTTTAACTGATTCCTTACCTCAGATCCTGTAAGTACCTGCACCCTACAATAATTCAATCGGACCCCCTAAACTGGTGACCCCGCACTTTGGACTAAGGTACGCACCTACCCATTATTTTTGGAAGAAAGATGGCCGGAGATAATGTCGATCCACCGAACAACAACGGCCCGCCCGGCAACACAAGCGCAGAGCGCGTTTCCACTGTTTCACCCGGCACGTCATCGGAAGTTTACAGAGTCGGAGTTCGTGTTCCACCGTTTTGGCCAGAAAAACCGCATATTTGGTTCGCACAATTGGAGGCACAGTTTATAATTTCTGCAATCAAATCTGACGAAACCAAGTTTTACCACGTGACGTCACAACTTGAGCCCCGCTATGCAAATATGATAGATGACCTGATCGCAAATCCCCCGGCAACGAACAAGTATGCAACGTTAAAAGACGAATTGATAAAGCGTGTGTCGGCCACAAATCAGGAGAAGGTCGAGCAACTAATGAAACATGAGGAGTTAGGAGACAGGAAGCCGTCCCAGTTTCTAAGGCAGCTGCAACACCTCGCCGGACCTGGTATGCCCGACCATTTTATCAAAACTGTTTGGACAAGCCGGTTACCTAACAGCATTCAAACGATCGTCGCTTCCCAGGAAAAGGCGTCCCTCACGGAACTTGCAGAGCTGGCAGATAGAATCCATGATATCGTGCCCTACAATCCCAGAGTAGCAGGCGTCTCATCTCCGACACCCGGAAGCTCGTTCGACGCGATGGCAATACAAATATGCGAATTGACCAGGCAAATCCAGAACCTGACTGCAAAAGTAGACTCTATGGCATCAACTTCCAGAGCCCGATCCAAGAGTAGGACTCATCAACAACAGCGCCAGCGAGAACGTTCAGCATCAATGAGAAGTCAGTCCAGCTACCGAAAATTCCCAGAATGTTGGTACCATGCCAAGTTCGGCAATAAAGCCAAAAAGTGTGTCCGACCCTGTGACTACAAAGCGGAAAACTATCAAGGCGGTCGTTAATGGCGACAGATGACTGCCTCACCTCCACCGGTCGCCTGTTCGTTACAGACCACAGATCGAAAATCCAGTTCTTAGTGGATACTGGAAGCGACTTATGCGTTTTCCCTCGATCTGCGCTTCGCGAACGGCGTATGAAGACCAATTATCAACTGTGTGCAGCCAATGGAACTATCATAGACACTTACGGTTATGTGGAATTAAATCTAAATCTCGGCCTCCGTCGAGAGTACTCGTGGCGTTTTATAGTTGCGGACGTTACGAAAGCTATTATTGGTGTTGATTTTCTTAGCTTTTATAATTTAATTGTAGATTGTCGTAATCAACGTCTAGTAGATAATTTAACCACATTGTCGACAGTAGCTTCTATTGTAAATGCTTCAGATATTGTTTTCTCTGTAAAGGTCTCGACTGGTGACACTAAGTATCATAACATTCTCAATGAATTCCCTGAAATTACGCGACCAGCTGGTACACTTTGCGTTCCTACTCATAACACAGTACACCACATACTTACAACACAAGGTCCCCCAATTTCATGTTCTCCCCGCAGACTAGCACCTGACAAACTCAAGATTGCAAAATCTGAATTTGATGTCATGCTGAAAAATGGTACTGCCCGTCCATCAAAGAGCCCATGGTCATCGCCCCTGCATTTAGCGCCCAAGAAAGATAGTGGTTGGCGTCCCTGCGGTGACTACAGGATGCTCAATGCACGAACTGTGCCTGACAGGTATCCTATAAGGCATATTCATGACTTTTCTCATAGCATATCTGGTTGCAATGTGTTCTCAAAGCTAGATTTAGTGAAAGCCTACAATCAGATCCCGGTCAGCAAAAAGGACATCCCAAAAACCGCAATTACAACCCCATTTGGTTTGTATGAGTTTCCTTTTATGACTTTCGGCCTGAGAAATTCTGGGCAGACATTTCAAAGGTTTGTTGACGAGATGACTCGTGGCCTTGACTTTTGTTACTGCTATCTTGACGATTTTCTGATCTTCTCTAAAAGCGACGCAGAGCACGAGGACCACCTACGCCAACTTTTTACTAGAATGAAAGAATATGGTATGCTAGTTAACACTTCGAAGTGTGTCTTTGGTGTTTCAGAGGTAACTTTTCTAGGATATTATATCTCAAAATCAGGCACGAAACCTCTAGAAACAAAAGTGCAAGCCATCAGAGACTTTCCAATTCCTACGACAGTTAAGCAGCTAAGGAGGTTTTTAGGGATGACGAACTTTTACAGGCGATTTTTGCCACGCGCTGCCCAAATTCAAGCCCCTCTTAATGCTTTGTTAGTCGGATCAGTTAAAGCTTCTCACCCTGTTCACCTAACTGGGGATTCACTTAAAGCTTTCGAAGAGTGTAAGGAAAGCCTTTGTAATGCTGCTTTATTGGCACACCCAGATTGTGACGCAAAACTTGCACTAGTAACAGACGCTAGTGATTTGGCAACGGGCGCAGTAATCCAGCAATTTAAAGATGGAGTTTGGCAACCTCTAGCATACTTCTCACGCAAGTTAAACCCTGCTCAACAAAAGTACTCTCCGTATGATCGTGAGCTCCTTGCAATATATGAAGGTATCAAATATTTTAGACACATGCTTGAGGCGAGACACTTTACTATCTATACTGACCACAAGCCGATATGTTACGCATTCCATCAACGGAAAAATAACTGTTCGCCTCGCCAGTATAGACACCTTGACTTGACTTTATGACTGTGTCCCCTTCTGTTCCTGCTAAACAAGAGCTATCAACTGCTGTCCAAAAGAAAGCGCGCCACTCTACCTCGTTGTTGTGTACTGCCGGTCCTAGCGTTACTTCACTGAAAGCGGTTGAACGCCGTAAGTATTTTCACCTCTAGAATATGGCATCAGGAGCGAGCGAAGTTAAAGAGTACTTGAAGCATTTTTGTGAACCTGGAACATATTCTGTGGAGGAGCTGAACTCAAAAGGAGATTATAAATCCTACAAGATTGGCGTCCCAGTAGCAAAATACGAGGAATGTTTCTCTACTCAAATCTGGCCAGACAACGCACGGGTAAAAGAATGGATTCCCTTTCGAGGACCACCTAGGGCCACAAAACCCGAGTAGTCCAACTAAGCCGAACCCAGATGCCGAACTTAGTATCATCTATCAGAATGTTAGAGGTCTAAATACGAAACTTAATTTCTGGAGACAAAATTTACTCCTGGTGGAACAAGATCTTGTGGCTGTGTCGGAAACTTTTCTCAGCTCATCCGTGGAAGATGCTGAAGTTATAACCGGAGGCTGGAGTCTTTTGCGACGGGATCGACCTAAAGCCGGTGGCGGAGTTCTTCTTGCTGCCAGACAAGGTCTTTCAATTAAAAGACGACGTGACCTTGAAACAGACGATGGAGAAGATCTTTGGGCTTCACTTATTTTTCAAGATGTTGAGTTTACTATTTGTGTTTTCTACATACCACCAAATTCGCTAGATAGTGTTTATTTGAAATGGTTTCAAAACGTGGAAAATATAATTGATAATATTAATAATGTTGTAATATTGGGTGATTTAAATCTTAATAGTGCTAGTGTGAATATATCATGTTACTATGGTTATTTTTTAAATGTATGTGGATTGTTAGAGAGGAATGAAACAGTCAATATGTTTGGAGGTAAGTTAGATGTGGTTCTGCTGGCAGATAGTGTCGATGGGGTCTCCGTGAGCGGAGCTGGATGTGGAGGCCTAGTTCCATGCATAGATAACTATCATCCACCACTTGACATTGCTGTACCATTTCATGGAATACGCTCCCCTGTCAGCTCTGATTACGTTGATCCGAGCAATATCGACGATAAAAGCGATTGGAATTTTTCAAAGGGTGATTATGAGCTTTTACATAAATTATTGACTCAGGTGTCATGGGATTCTGTAGTCCAAAAAGGCGAGGTAGATGAGGCAGTAAATTCTTTTTATGAAATAATTTACGGAATTTTTGATAAATGTATTCCCAAAAAATTGCGATCAAATACACGCAGGAGGCGGTACCCGGTGTGGTTCACGGCGGATATAATAAAAGACGTTGCATACAAGGCTTCTTTACATCGCACATGGAAAGCAACAAAAAACCTGGAAGTATACGCAAACTTCAGTGCTATTAGAGCAGACTTGAAAGTACGTATGTCTGTAGCTTATGAGAAGCATATGCGTTGGATCGAAGAGAGCATTCGAATGAAACCGAGAGGTTTTTGGCAACACATTTCAAGCCTGAAGACTAAAGGGGGCTTTGAACCTCGCGTAATGCATGAAGGCAACGAGTGTACGGGTGCAGATGCAGCATCTGCTTTTGCAGATTTCTTTGCAAGTGTGTTCCTGCCAGACTCTCCTACATTAGACGCTGAACAGACTAGTAGCTCTGACGACACCTCTGACTCCAAGCACATCCATATCGACTACATATCAAGTAGCGACGTGGAGTCAGCCTTAAAACGTCTAAGACCTAGAAGTTCTATAGGTCCCGATGGCTTACCCCCATATTTTCTTAAAGCTTATGTTGACCAACTAAAAGTTCCATTAGTGTATATTTTTAATATTATTATTATGAGTGGTATATATCCCACAAAATGGAAGATTTCACGTGTGACGCCAATTCCCAAGAGCAGTGACACCTCTAAAGTTACGGAATACAGGCCAATAGCAATTATATGCTCTGTAGCGAAAGTGTTTGAAAGCGTTGTACACAGGAAAATTTATCCGCAGGTGCAACCTTTCCTTAGTGATACCCAGCATGGGTTTAGAAGTCGGCGTTCCGTAAATACCAACCTTTTAACGCTTATTGATAAGATATCGGGTCTTATGGATAAACGAGTGCAAGTTGACGTAATATACCTGGACTTTAAAAAGGCTTTCGACCGGGTTGACAACGACGTACTTCTCAAAAAACTTTGCAATATTGGATTTTCGCCGAGACTCTTACGGTTGTTTGCAAACTATCTGAGTGATCGTAAGCAATATGTTAAGCATGGATGTTTTGTTTCGAAACCGTATTTGACGCGTTCGGGAGTGAGTCAGGGCTCTATTCTTGGCCCGCTTTTCTTAATCCTTATGATAAATGACCTTGAAAAAGTACTAAGTCATACTTCATGCCTGTTATATGCAGACGACTTAAAATTAATTAGAAGTGTGGAAAATGAGGATGACTGCGAGTTGCTTCAGAATGATCTAAACGCACTGCATGTCTGGAGTCTAAGAAATAAGTTACACTTTAACCCTCAGAAATGCAGTGTCATATCTTTCACTCGTTCTCCTAAGCCAAAGCAAGCTCATTACACACTAGGCGACGAAGCAATTGCACGGGTCTCTTTAGTTAAAGATCTTGGAGTGACTTTTGACTCGCGGCTCACATTTCAGGAGCATCTGTTGGCACTAGCGACTAGTTGCTTTAAAAGGTTGGGTTTCGTTATCCGGAACAGTAGAGATCTACATGATACTCAAGCCATAAAGCTGCTCTACACATCACTTGTGAGGAGTAAACTTGAAACTAGTGCCATAGTATGGAACCCTCACGAAAGCACCTATACTTTAATGATAGAAAAAGTTCAAAAGGCCTTTCTACGATACCTTTATAAAAGGAAATTCGGATACTATCCCTTCATGTTATCACCTTATCAGGCAATTATAACGGAGGTAGCTGAAAACCAGCGCCAACCAAAGCATGTTTTGGATGGCACATAGCTGAGCTACATCCTTTTGTCGTGTTATTTTTATCTATAGATTACTCCCTACTTAAATAAACCTTATCTACTGTGTTAGCTATAAGTTCTTTTTATTGTTTTGTAAACGCGCCAATAAATTTATTTTCTTTCTTTCTTCTTTCTTTCATGTATCCAACCCTGTATTTACTCGGAACTCTGGGCTTTAATTCGTTAGAAGTAAGGCGCAATGCGAACCTCTTACTTTATGTAAGCCGTGTTCTGAGAGGCGAATCCGACTGCCCACAGCTGGTAAATGCTGTGACCTCTTTGTTCGCGCCCAACAAGTACAGACGTAAGCGCCGACATAAGCTACTGCATCAACCCTCCTTCAAAACTGTAGCTCGGCGTTATTCCCCACTCCCGCGCGCCATCGAGGGCCTAAACACACTACTGTCAGAAAAACCAAAGTGTGATATTTTTGCTGATAGGTTGATGGATGTTTATCGTGAATGCTTGGAGTTATATGAGAAAGATGCAAGAAAGAGTAGTATAACCTAATTGTATTTGTTATTGTGTAATTGTATTTTGAATTATTATTATATTTTAATGTTAATAATTAAATGATAATTTAATATTTATTAAAATAATTGAAATGTATAGCGTAATAGATTTCTGTAAAGCTGTACTTTTATGTAAATAAATAAATAAATCTCTCAGTTCACGACAGATATTCAACACATTGCGGGCTGTTGTGTATTATGTAGGATAGTATGGGGGTAAGCGCACTTTCGTTGAGCAGTCAGTCTCGTAATAAATGGTGAACTGGACACATGTGTATTATTTAGCAGTGGCGTACGAGGATAAAAAAAAATAACGAATATTATTAAAATTGCAGACAGTATAGTGGATAAAAATGTCAGTCGGGAAAATGCGTGAGTTTGTGATACAAAGTGGAAACTGGTCTGGATATATCGAAAGGCTAGAAATGTATTTTCTTGTGAACAAAGTGACCAATGAATTGAAACTACCTACGTTGATTTCGGTTATGGGAGATGAAGCTTATGACCTATTATCGACTTTAGCCAGTCCTTTGAAGCCATCAGCCTTAACCTACGATAGGGCAGTGGAATTAATAACTAACCACATACAACCGAGACCATCAGAGTTAGCAGAAAGATATAAATTCAGGCAACGCCGACAGCGCGCCGAGGAGTCAATAGCCGATTACGTCACAGAATTGAAGAAGCTATCGAAATATTGTAATTTTAAAACAGGGTTGGATGAAAATCTTCGTGACCAATTAGTGTGCGGCCTTAAAAGTGAAATTATTAGACAAAGACTATTCGCAGAACAAACTTTACCATACAATCACGCTTTTACGTTGGCTTTGTCGTTGGAAGCTGCTGAACGAGACGCTAATGTTGTGAAATGCGGCAGTGTGCAGCTAGCGGAGAGAGTACATAAGTTACAGTTCAACGAATGCCCGAGATGCGGCGACAGCAGACATCGGGCAATTGATTGTGTATATATAGACTATGTTTGTAGCGGATGCCAAGAAATCGGCCATTTAAGAAGGATGTGTCCCAGAAGATCCAGGCGTATGGATAATAATCATTCGAGACGGTGGGAAACGGCGGAATCTGCCGGTAGCTTCGAGCGTAGGGGATCACGCGGCCGGCGTGTGATCTACCGCGGCGCGGGAGCAGCAGCGGCGAGCGGGCGAGGCTCGTCGTGGCGAGGCGCAGGGCGCGCGCGGGGTCTGCGCGGCGCGGGGCGCGGGGGCAGAGAGCGAGCTCCATTGCACTCGCTAGAGGAGCAAGAATTGTGTGAAGTGGACTACAGAGACAATAACAATGACGACTACGATGACGTATGTGTAGGGAGCGAAGAAGAGGAGCCTATGCACCAAATGTCGTTAAACAAATATAAACCGGTGTGTATAACTGTTAAAGTTGGAAATTATTTGTTAAGTATGGAAATCGACACGGGATCTGCATTATCTTGTATTAGCTACAGTGTTTATAAAAAGTTATTTGAAAATGTACACCTGAAACCGTGTAGTTTGTCGCTTAAATTTTACGATGGTTCGACTATTCAACCTTTAGGTTACATACAGGTAGCTGTTAATTATGAGGGAACTATTAAAACGCTTGATTTGTATGTGATAGACCGGGGAACCACTAACTTGTTGGGCCGACAGTGGCTGGCTGAATTAAATATACCTGTAAAGATACCCAAAATTAATTTACACACTTTTAAAAATCACGCATCCGTTAATGATTTGGATAAAAATAAAATTATAAACGAAATTTTTTCCAGGCATGAATCATTGTTTGATGGCGTATTGGGTAAATACACGGGGGGCCAAGCTGAGCTGTGTGTCCGCGCAGGGGCCGACCCTATATACTGTCGCGCGCGGCCGCTACCGTACGCGCTGCGAGCGCGGGTCGACGCGGAGCTCGATGCAATGCTACGGGCTGGCGTCATCGAACCCGTTGACCACTCTGACTGGGCCACGCCGTTGGTTGTGGTGAACAAGGCCGACGGTGGTTTGAGAATTTGCGCGGATTATAAGGTAACCCTCAACAAAGTTTTAGCTGTTAATAGATTTCCGGTTCCAAAAATGGAGGATTTATTCAGTGATCTTAGCGGTAACAAATTTTTCACGAAGTTAGACCTCTCTCAAGCATATAATCAATGCGAGCTGTCAGAAAATTCTAGGAAGTATACAGTGATAAACACACATAGGGGACTATTTAAATATACGAGATTAGTGTACGGACTATCATCAAGTCCAGGAATTTTTCAAAAATTAATGGTAGATATGTTTAAAAACGTGCCAAATGTAGTGATATTCTACGACGATATTTTAATTAAAAATAGGGACTTACACAGTCATTTAAAATCAATAAATGAAGTGTTAGAGATATTGTTCAAAAACGGTCTAAAAATTAAAAAAAGTAAGTGTGAATTTTTAGCAAAGGAAGTCAGATATTTAGGCTTTATTATCGATGAAATGGGGGTCCGGGTAGACCCGGAAAAAGTAAATGCAATTACTACTATGCCCCATCCAACCAGCGTTTCAGAATTAAAATCATTTTTGGGCATGGTAAATTTCTATGGGAAGTTTATTGAAAATTTAAGCACCCATTTATCGCCTCTTTACAATCTTTTAAAAAAGGGCAAACATTGGAATTGGGGGACAGAACAAAACGCCGCATTTATTAGGGTTAAAGAGTATTTATGCAGTTCTGCAGCGCTGGCTCATTTTGACATATCTCAGGAGACCGTGTTAACAGTAGACGCGAGTTCGCGCGGTCTGGGCGCGGTGCTGGCGCAGCGCGCGCCTGGGAGTGGCAGTCGGACCACCGCCGCTGAGGAGAGTGTTGTCGCGTATGCTTCTCGTTCGTTAAATACACACGAACAGCATTATAGCCAAATACACAAAGAAGCTTTAGCGATTGTTTTTGCTGTCGAAAAGTTTCATCAATACCTATATGGCAGAAAATTTGTCCTGCGAACGGACCATAAGCCCCTCGTAAGCATTTTTGGGCCTAATATTGGCATTCCTAGCGCAGCAGCTAGTCGGTTGCAGCGGTGGGCAATTAAACTATCAGCATATGATTTCGCTATTGAGTATGTTAAAACTGATAAAAATACCGCCGATGTACTTTCCCAACTAATCAGGTCACAAAAAGAAGAGGTCGTTTCAGAATGGCCAGACGTTCCCGAGCAAACTTACCTGCATTTTTCAACAGATGCCCTGTTGTTAGATTATAATATTCTTAAAAAGGAAACCCGCCGAGACCCGATCCTAAGTCGAGTAATAAGTTGTATGATGGACGGGTGGCCAGAAGAAGTTGAAATTAGGGAATTAAAACCGTATCCCTTCGCATAAGAGCAAGAACGTGCCCCTCATCCTTTTGCATAAGAGCAATAACGTGCCCCTTATCCTTTCGCAAAAGGGCAATAACGCGCCCTTTATCCCTTCGCATAAGAGCAAGAACGTGCCCCTCATCCCTTTGCATAAGAGCAATAACGTGCCACTTATCCCTTCGCATAAGGGCAAGAACGCGCCCCTTATCCCTTCGCATAAGAGCAATAACGTAACCCTTATCCCTTCGCATAAGAGCAAGAACGTGCCCCTCATCCCTTTGCATAAGAGCAATAACGCGCCCCTAATCGCTTCGCATAAGAGCAAGAACGCGCCCCTTATCCCTTCGCATAAGAGCAATAACGTTATCCTTATCCCTTCGCATAAGGGCAAGAACACGCACCTTATCCCTTCGCATAAGAGCAAGAACGTGCCCCTCATCCCTTTGCATAAGAGCAATAACGTGCCCCTTATCCTTTCGCATAAGGGCAATAACGCGCCCCTTATCCCTTCGCATAAGAGCAAGAACGTGCCCCTCATCCCTTTGCATAAGAGCAATAACGTGCCCCTTATCCCTTCGCATAAGGGCAAGAACGCGCCCCTTATCCCTTCGCATAAGAGCAAGAACGCGCCTCTTATCCCTTCGCATAAGAGTAAGAACGCGCCTCTTATCCCTTCGCATAAGAGCAAGAACGTGCCCCTCATCCCTTTGCATAAGAGCAATAACGCGCCCCTTATCCCTTCGCATAAAAGTAAGAACGCGCCTCTTATCCCTTTGCATAAGAGCAAGAACGTGCCCCTCATCCCTTTGCATAAGAGCAATAACGCGCCCCTAATCGCTTCGCATAAGAGCAAGAACGCGCCCCTTATCCCTTCGCATAAGAGCAATAACGTGCCCCTTATCCCTTCGCATAAGGGCAAGAACGCGCCCCTTATCCCTTCGCATAAGAGAAAGAACGCGCCCCTTATCCCTTCGCATAAGAGCAATAACGTGCCCCTTATCCCTTCGCATAAAGGCAAGAACGTGCCCCTCATCCTTTTGCATAAGAGCAAGAACGTGCCCCTTATCCCTTCGCATAAGAGTAAGAACGCGCCTCTTATCCCTTCGCATAAGAGCAAGAACGCGCCCCTTATCCCTTCGCATAAGAGTAAGAACGCGCCCCTTATCCCTTCGCATAAGGGCAAGAACGCGCCCCTTATCCCTTCGCATAAGAGCAAGAACGCGCCCCTCATCCCTTTGCATAAGAGCAATAACGCGCTCCTTATCCCTTCGCATAAGAGTAAGATCGTGCCCCTCATTCCTTTGCATAAGAGCAATAACGCGCCCCTTATCCCTTCGCATAAGAGCAAAAACGAGCCCCTCATCCCTTTGCATAAGAGCAATAACGCGCCCCTTATACCTTAGCATAAGAGCAAGAACGTGCCCCTCATCCCTTTGCATAAGAGCAATAACGCGCCCCTTATCCCTTCGCATAAGAGCAAGAACGTGCTTCTCATCCCTTTGCATAAGAGCAATAACGTGCCCCTTATCCTTTCGCATAAGGGCAATAACGCGCCCCTTATCCCTTCGCATAAGAGCAAGAACGTGCCTTTCATCCCTTTGCATAAGAGCAATAACGTGCCCCTTATCCTTTCGCATAAGGGCAAGAACGCGCCCCTTATCCCTTCGCATAAAAGCAAGAACGCGCCCCTTATCCCTTCGCATAAGAGTAAGAACGCGCCTCTTATCCCTTCGCATAAGAGCAATAACGTGCCCCTTATCCCTTCGCATAAGGGCAAGAACGCGCCCCTTATCCCTTCGCATAAGAGCAAGAACGCGCCCCTTTTCCCTTCGCATAAGAGTAAAAACGCGCCTCTTATCCCTTCGCATAAGAGCAAGAACGTGCCACTTATCCCTTCGCATAAGAGCAATAACGCGCCCCTTTTCCCTTCGCATTAGTGCAAGAACGTGCCCCTCATCCCTTTGCATAAGAGCAATAACGTGCCCCTTATCCCTTCGCATAAGGGCAAGAACGCGCCCCTTATCCCTTTGCATAAGAGTAAGAACGCGCCTCTTATCCCTTCGCATAAGAGTAAGAACGCGCCTCTTATCCCTTCGCATAAGGGCAAGAACGCGCACCTTATCCCTTCGCATAAGGGCAAGAACGCGCCCCTTATCCCTTCGCATAAGGGCAAGAACGGGCCCCTTATCCCTTCGCATAAGAGCAAGAACGTGCCCCTCATCCCTTTGCATAAGAGCAATAACGTGCCCCTCATCCCTTTGCATAAGAGCAATAACGCGCCCCTTATCCCTTCACATAAGAGTAAGAAGGCGCCTCTTATCCCTTCATATAAGAGCAAGAACGTGCCCCTCATCCCTTTGCATAAGAGCAATAACGCGCCCCTTATCTCTTCGCATAAGAGTAAGAACGTGCCCCTCATCCCTTTGCATAAGAGCAATAACGCGCTTCTTATCCCTTCGCATAAGAGCAAGAACGTGCCCCTCATCCCTTTGCATAAGAGCAATAACGTGCCCCTTATCCTTTCGCATAAGGGCAATAACGCGCACCTTATCCCTTCGCATAAGAGCAAGAACGTGCCCTTCATCCCTTTGCATAAGAGCAATAACGTATCCCTTATCCCTTCGCATAAGGGCAAGAACGCGCCCCTTATCCCTTCGCATAAGAGTAAGAACGCGCCCCTTATCCCTTCGCATAAGAGCAATAACGTGCCCCTTATCCCTTCGCATAAGGGCAAGAACGCGCCCCTTATTATCCCTTCGCATAAGAACAATAACATGCCCCTTATCCCTTCGCATAAGGGCAAGAACGCGCCCCTTATCCCTTCGCATAAGAGCAAGAACGCGCCCCTTATCCCTTCGCATAAGAGTAAGAACGCGCCCCTTATCCCTTCGCATAAGAGCAAGAACGTGCCCCTTATCCCTTCGCATAAGAGCAATAACGCGCCATTTTTCCCTTCGCATTAGTGCAAGAACGTGCCCCTCATTCCTTTGCATAAGAGCAATAACGTGCCCCTTATCCCTTCGCATAAGGGCAATAACGCGCCCCTTATACCTTCGCATAAGAGCAAGAACGTGCCCCTCATACCTTTGCATAAGAGCAATAACGTGCCCCTTATCCCTTCGCATAAGGGCAAGAACGCGCCCCTTATCCCTTCGCATAAGAGCAAGAACGCGCCCCTTATCCCTTCACATAAGAGTAAGAACGCGCCTCTTATCCCTTCGCATAAGAGCAAGAACGTGCCCCTCATCCTTTTGCATAAGAGCAATAACGTGCCCCTTATCCCTTCGCATAAGGGCAAGAACGGGCTCCTTATCCCTTTGCATAAGAGCAATAACGTGCCCCTTATCCCTTCGCATAAGAGCAAGAACGCCCCCATTATCCCTTCGCATAAGAGCAAGAACGTGCTTCTCATCCCTTTGCATAAGAGCAATAACGTGCCCCTTATCCTTTCGCATAAGGGCAATAACGCGCCCCTTATCCCTTCGCATAAGAGCAAGAACGTGCCCCACATCCCTTTGCATAAGAGCAATAACGTGCCCCTTATCCCTTCGCATAAGGGCAAGAACGCGCCCCTTATCCCTTCGCATAAGAGCAAGAACGCGCCCCTTATCCCTTCGCATAAGAGTAAGAACGCGCCCCTTATCCCTTCGCATAAGAGCAATAACGTGCCCCTTATCCCTTCGCATAAGAACAATAACATGCCCCTTATCCCTTCGCATAAGGGCAAGAACGCTCCCCTTATCCCTTCGCATAAGAGCAAGAACGCGCCCCTTATCCCTTCGCATAAGAGTAAGAACGCGACTCTTATCCCTTCGCATAAGAGCAAGAACGTGCCCCTCATCCCTTTGCATAAGAGCAATAACGCGCCCCTTATCGCTTCACATAAGAGCAAGAACGTGCCCCTTATCCCTTTGCATAAGGGCAAGAACGCGCCCCTTATCCCTTCGCATAAGAGCAAGAACGCGCCCCTTATCCCTTCGCATAAGAGCAAGAACGCGCCTCTTATCCCTTCGCATAAGAGCAATAACGTGCCCATTATCCCTTCGCATAAGAGCAAGAACGTGCCTTTCATCCCTTTGCATAAGAGCAATAACGTGCCCCTTATCCTTTCGCATAAGGGCAAGAACGCGCCCCTTATCCCTTCGCATAAAAGCAAGAACGCGCCCCTTATCCCTTCGCATAAGAGTAAGAACGCGCCTCTTATCCCTTCGCATAAGAGCAATAACGTGCCCCTTATCCCTTCGCATAAGGGCAAGAACGCGCCCCTTATCCCTTCGCATAAGAGCAAGAACGCGCCCCTTTTCCCTTCGCATAAGAGTAAAAACGCGCCTCTTATCCCTTCGCATAAGAGCAAGAACGTGCCACTTATCCCTTCGCATAAGAGCAATAACGCGCCCCTTTTCCCTTCGCATTAGTGCCAGAACGTGCCCCTCATCCCTTCGCATAAGAGCAATAACGTGCCCCTTATCCCTTCGCATAAGGGCAAGAACGCGCCCCTTATCCCTTTGCATAAGAGTAAGAACGCGCCTCTTATCCCTTCGCATAAGAGTAAGAACGCGCCTCTTATCCCTTCGCATAAGGGCAAGAACGCGCACCTTATCCCTTCGCATAAGGGCAAGAACGCGCCCCTTATCCCTTCGCATAAGGGCAAGAACGGGCCCCTTATCCCTTCGCATAAGAGCAAGAACGTGCCCCTCATCCCTATGCATAAGAGCAATAACGTGCCCCTCATCCCTTTGCATAAGAGCAATAACGCGCCCCTTATCCCTTCACATAAGAGTAAGAAGGCGCCTCTTATCCCTTCATATAAGAGCAAGAACGTGCCCCTCATCCCTTTGCATAAGAGCAATAACGCGCCCCTTATCTCTCCGCATAAGAGTAAGAACGTGCCCCTCATCCCTTTGCATAAGAGCAATAACGCGCTTCTTATCCCTTCGCATAAGAGCAAGAACGTGCCCCTCATCCCTTTGCATAAGAGCAATAACGTGCCCCTTATCCTTTCGCATAAGGGCAATAACGCGCACCTTATCCCTTCGCATAAGAGCAAGAACGTGCCCTTCATCCCTTTGCATAAGAGCAATAACGTATCCCTTATCCCTTCGCATAAGGGCAAGAACGCGCCCCTTATCCCTTCGCATAAGAGTAAGAACGCGCCCCTTATCCCTTCGCATAAGAGCAATAACGTGCCCCTTATCCCTTCGCATAAGGGCAAGAACGCGCCCCTTATTATCCCTTCGCATAAGAACAATAACATGCCCCTTATCCCTTCGCATAAGGGCAAGAACGCGCCCCTTATCCCTTCGCATAAGAGCAAGAACGCGCCCCTTATCCCTTCGCATAAGAGTAAGAACGCGCCCCTTATCCCTTCGCATAAGAGCAAGAACGTGCCCCTTATCCCTTCGCATAAGAGCAATAACGCGCCATTTTTCCCTTCGCATTAGTGCAAGAACGTGCCCCTCATTCCTTTGCATAAGAGCAATAACGTGCCCCTTATCCCTTCGCATAAGGGCAATAACGCGCCCCTTATACCTTCGCATAAGAGCAAGAACGTGCCCCTCATACCTTTGCATAAGAGCAATAACGTGCCCCTTATCCCTTCGCATAAGGGCAAGAACGCGCCCCTTATCCCTTCGCATAAGAGCAAGAACGCGCCCCTTATCCCTTCACATAAGAGTAAGAACGCGCCTCTTATCCCTTCGCATAAGAGCAAGAACGTGCCCCTCATCCCTTTGCATAAGAGCAATAACGTGCCCCTTATCCCTTCGCATAAGGGCAAGAACGGGCTCCTTATCCCTTTGCATAAGAGCAATAACGTGCCCCTTATCCCTTTGCATAAGAGCAAGAACGCCCCCCTTATCCCTTCGCATAAGAGCAAGAACGTGCCCCTTATCCCTTCGCATAAGAGCAAGAATGCGCCTCTTATCCCTTCGCATAAAAGCAATAACGTGCCCCTTATCTCTTCGCATAAGAGTAAGAACGTGCCCCTCATCCCTTTGCATAAGAGCAATAACGCGCTTCTTATCCCTTCGCATAAGAGCAAGAACGTGCCCCTCATCCCTTTGCATAAGAGCAATAACGTGCCCCTTATCCTTTCGCATAAGGGCAATAACGCGCACCTTATCCCTTCGCATAAGAGCAAGAACGTGCCCTTCATCCCTTTGCATAAGAGCAATAACGTATCCCTTATCCCTTCGCATAAGGGCAAGAACGCGCCCCTTATCCCTTCGCATAAGAGCAAGAACGCGCCCCTTATCCCTTCGCATAAGAGTAAGAACGCGCCCCTTATCCCTTCGCATAAGAGCAATAACGTGCCCCTTATCCCTTCGCATAAGGGCAAGAACGCGCCCCTTATCCCTTCGCATAAGAACAATAACATGCCCCTTATCCCTTCGCATAAGGGCAAGAACGCGCCCTTTATCCCTTCGCATAAGAGCAAGAACGCGCCCCTTATCCCTTCGCATAAGAGTAAGAACGCGCCCCTTATCCCTTCGCATTAGAGCAAGAACGTGCTCCTTATCCCTTCGCATAAGAGCAATAACGCGCCCTTTTTCCCTTCGCATTAGTGCAAGAACGTGCCCCTCATTCCTTTGCATAAGAGCAATAACGTGCCCCTTATCCCTTCGCATAAGGGCAATAACGCGCCCCTTATACCTTCGCATATGAGCAAGAACGTGCCCCTCATACCTTTGCATAAGAGCAATAACGTGCCCCTTATCCCTTCGCATAAGGGCAAGAACGCGCCCCTTATCCCTTCGCATAAGGGCAAGAACGCGCCCCTTATCCCTTCGCATAAGAGCAAAAACGCGCCCCTTATCCCTTCGCATAAGAGTAAGAACGCGCCTCTTATCCCTTCGCATAAGAGCAATAACGTGCCCCTTATCCCTTCGCATAAGAGCAATAACGTGCCCCTTATCCATTCGCATAAGGTCAAAAACGCGCCCCTTATCCCTTTGCATAAGAGTAAGAACGCGCCTCTTATCCCTTCGCATAAGAGTAAGAACGCGCCTCTTATCCCTTCGCATAAGGGCAAGAACGCGCCCCTTATCCCTTCGCATAAGGGCAAGAACGCGCCCCTTATCCCTTCGCATAAGGGCAAGAACGCGCCCCTTATCCTTTCGCATAAGGGCAAGAACGCGCCCCTTATCCCTTCGTATAAGAGTAAGAACGTGCCCCTCATCCCTTTGCATAAGAGCAATAAAGCGCTTCTTATCCCTTCGCATAAGAGCAAGAACGTGCTCCTCATCCCTTTGCATAGGAGCAATAACGCGCCCTTTATCCTTTCGCATAAGAGCAAGAACGTGCCCCTCATCCCTTTGCATAAGAACAATAACGTGCCCCTTATCCTTTCGCATAAGGGCAATAACGCGCCCCTTATCCCTTCGCATAAGGGCAAGAACGTGCCCCTCATCCCTTTGCATAAGAGCAATAACGTGGCCCTTATCCCTTCGCATAAGGGCAAGAACGCGCCCCTTATCCCTTCGCATAAGAGCAAGAACGCGCCCCTTATCCCTTCGCATAAGAGTAAGAACGCGCCTCTTATCCCTTCGCATAAGAGCAAGAACGTGCCCCTCATCCCTTTGCATATGAGCAATAACGCGCCCCTTATCCCTTCGCATAAGAGTAAGAACGCGCCTCTTATCCCTTTGCATAAGAGCAAGAACGCGCCCCTTATCCCATCGCATAAGAGCAATAACGTGCCCCTTATCCCTTCGCATAAGGGCAAGAACGCGCCCCTTATCCCTTCGCATAAGAGCAAGAACACGCCCCTTATCCCTTCGCATAAGAGCAATAACGTGCCCCTTATCCCTTTGCATAAGAGCAAAAACGTGCCCCTCATCCCTTTGCATAAGAGCAAGAACGTGCCCCTTATCCCTTCGCATAAGAGTAAGAACGCGCCTCTTATCCCTTCGCATAAGGGCAAGAACGCGCACCTTATCCCTTCGCATAAGGGCAAGAACGCGCCCCTTATCCCTTCGCATAAGGGCAAGAACGGGCCCCTTATCCCTTCGCATAAGAGCAAGAACGTGCCCCTCATCCCTTTGCATAAGAGCAATAACGTGCCCCTCATCCCTTTGCATAAGAGCAATAACGCGCCCCTTATCCCTTCACATAAGAGTAAGAAGGCGCCTCTTATCCCTTCATATAAGAGTAAGAACGCGCCTCTTATCCCTTCGCATAAGAGCAAGAACGTGCCCCTCATCCCTTTGCATATGAGCAATAACGCGCCCCTTATCCCTTCGCATAAGAGTAAGAACGCGCCTCTTATCCCTTTGCATAAGAGCAAGAACGCGCCCCTTATCCCATCGCATAAGAGCAATAACGTGCCCCTTATCCCTTCGCATAAGGGCAATAACGTGGCCCTTATCCCTTCGCATAAGGGCAAGAACGCGCCCCTTATCCCTTCGCATAAGAGCAAGAACGCGCCCCTTATCCCTTCGCATAAGAGTAAGAACGCGCCTCTTATCCCTTCGCATAAGAGCAAGAACGTGCCCCTCATCCCTTTGCATATGAGCAATAACGCGCCCCTTATCCCTTCGCATAAGAGTAAGAACGCGCCTCTTATCCCTTTGCATAAGAGCAAGAACGCGCCCCTTATCCCATCGCATAAGAGCAATAACGTGCCCCTTATCCCTTCGCATAAGGGCAAGAACGCGCCCCTTATCCCTTCGCATAAGAGCAAGAACACGCCCCTTATCCCTTCGCATAAGAGCAATAACGTGCCCCTTATCCCTTTGCATAAGAGCAAAAACGTGCCCCTCATCCCTTTGCATAAGAGCAAGAACGTGCCCCTTATCCCTTCGCATAAGAGTAAGAACGCGCCTCTTATCCCTTCGCATAAGGGCAAGAACGCGCACCTTATCCCTTCGCATAAGGGCAAGAACGCGCCCCTTATCCCTTCGCATAAGGGCAAGAACGGGCCCCTTATCCCTTCGCATAAGAGCAAGAACGTGCCCCTCATCCCTTTGCATAAGAGCAATAACGCGCCCCTTATCTCTTCGCATAAGAGTAAGAACGTGCCCCTCATCCCTTTGCATAAGAGCAATAACGCGCTTCTTATCCCTTCGCATAAGAGCAAGAACGTGCCCCTCATCCCTTTGCATAAGAGCAATAACGTGCCCCTTATCCTTTCGCATAAGGGCAATAACGCGCACCTTATCCCTTCGCATAAGAGCAAGAACGTGCCCTTCATCCCTTTGCATAAGAGCAATAACGTATCCCTTATCCCTTCGCATAAGGGCAAGAACGCGCCCCTTATCCCTTCGCATAAGAGTAAGAACGCGCCCCTTATCCCTTCGCATAAGAGCAATAACGTGCCCCTTATCCCTTCGCATAAGGGCAAGAACGCGCCCCTTATTATCCCTTCGCATAAGAACAATAACATGCCCCTTATCCCTTCGCATAAGGGCAAGAACGCGCCCCTTATCCCTTCGCATAAGAGCAAGAACGCGCCCCTTATCCCTTCGCATAAGAGTAAGAACGACCCCCTTATCCCTTCGCATAAGAGCAAGAACGTGCCCCTTATCCCTTCGCATAAGAGCAATAACGCGCCATTTTTCCCTTCGCATTAGTGCAAGAACGTGCCCCTCATTCCTTTGCATAAGAGCAATAACGTGCCCCTTATCCCTTCGCATAAGGGCAATAACGCGCCCCTTATACCTTCGCATAAGAGCAAGAACGTGCCCCTCATACCTTTGCATAAGAGCAATAACGTGCCCCTTATCCCTTCGCATAAGGGCAAGAACGCGCCCCTTATCCCTTCGCATAAGAGCAAGAACGCGCCCCTTATCCCTTCACATAAGAGTAAGAACGCGCCTCTTATCCCTTCGCATAAGAGCAAGAACGTGCCCCTCATCCCTTTGCATAAGAGCAATAACGTGCCCCTTATCCCTTCGCATAAGGGCAAGAACGGGCTCCTTATCCCTTCGCATAAGAGCAAGAATGCGCCTCTTATCCCTTCGCATAAAAGCAATAACGTGCCCCTTATCTCTTCGCATAAGAGTAAGAACGTGCCCCTCATCCCTTTGCATAAGAGCAATAACGCGCTTCTTATCCCTTCGCATAAGAGCAAGAACGTGCCCCTCATCCCTTTGCATAAGAGCAATAACGTGCCCCTTATCCTTTCGCATAAGGGCAATAACGCGCACCTTGTCCCTTCGCATAAGAGCAAGAACGTGCCCTTCATCCCTTTGCATAAGAGCAATAACGTATCCCTTATCCCTTCGCATAAGGGCAAGAACGCGCCCCTTATCCCTTCGCATAAGAGCAAGAACGCGCGCCTTATCCCTTCGCATAAGAGTAAGAACGCGCCCCTTATCCCTTCGCATAAGAGCAATAACGTGCCCCTTATCCCTTCGCATAAGGGCAAGAACGCGCCCCTTATCCCTTCGCATAAGAACAATAACATGCCCCTTATCCCTTCGCATAAGGGCAAGAACGCGCCCTTTATCCCTTCGCATAAGAGCAAGAACGCGCCCCTTATCCCTTCGCATAAGAGTAAGAACGCGCCCCTTATCCCTTCGCATTAGAGCAAGAACGTGCTCCTTATCCCTTCGCATAAGAGCAATAACGCGCCCTTTTTCCCTTCGCATTAGTGCAAGAACGTGCCCCTCATTCCTTTGCATAAGAGCAATAACGTGCCCCTTATCCCTTCGCATAAGGGCAATAACGCGCCCCTTATACCTTCGCATATGAGCAAGAACGTGCCCCTCATACCTTTGCATAAGAGCAATAACGTGCCCCTTATCCCTTCGCATAAGGGCAAGAACGCGCCCCTTATCCCTTCGCATAAGGGCAAGAACGCGCCCCTTATCCCTTCGCATAAGAGCAAAAACGCGCCCCTTATCCCTTCGCATAAGAGTAAGAACGCGCCTCTTATCCCTTCGCATAAGAGCAATAACGTGCCCCTTATCCCTTCGCATAAGAGCAATAACGTGCCCCTTATCCATTCGCATAAGGTCAAGAACGCGCCCCTTATCCCTTTGCATAAGAGTAAGAACGCGCCTCTTATCCCTTCGCATAAGAGTAAGAACGCGCCTCTTATCCCTTCGCATAAGGGCAAGAACGCGCCCCTTATCCCTTCGCATAAGGGCAAGAACGCGCCCCTTATCCCTTCGCATAAGGGCAAGAACGCGCCCCTTATCCTTTCGCATAAGGGCAAGAACGCGCCCCTTATCCCTTCGTATAAGAGTAAGAACGTGCCCCTCATCCCTTTGCATAAGAGCAATAACGCGCTTCTTATCCCTTCGCATAAGAGCAAGAACGTGCTCCTCATCCCTTTGCATAGGAGCAATAACGCGCCCTTTATCCTTTCGCATAAGAGCAAGAACGTGCCCCTCATCCCTTTGCATAAGAACAATAACGTGCCCCTTATCCTTTCGCATAAGGGCAATAACGCGCCCCTTATCCCTTCGCATAAGGGCAAGAACGTGCCCCTCATCCCTTTGCATAAGAGCAATAACGTGGCCCTTATCCCTTCGCATAAGGGCAAGAACGCGCCCCTTATCCCTTCGCATAAGAGCAAGAACGCGCCCCTTATCCCTTCGCATAAGAGTAAGAACGCGCCTCTTATCCCTTCGCATAAGAGCAAGAACGTGCCCCTCATCCCTTTGCATAAGAGCAATAACGCGCCCCTTATCGATTCGCATAAGAGCAAGAACGCGCCCCTTATCCCATCGCATAAGAGCAATAACGTGCCCCTTATCCCTTCGCATAAGGGCAAGAACGCGCCCCTTATCCCTTCGCATAAGAGCAAGAACACGCCCCTTATCCCTTCGCATAAGAGCAATAACGTGCCCCTTATCCCTTTGCATAAGAGCAAAAACGTGCCCCTCATCCCTTTGCATAAGAGCAAGAACGTGCCCCTTATCCCTTCGCATAAGAGTAAGAACGCGCCTCTTATCCCTTCGCATAAGAGCAAAAACGTGCCCCTCTTCCCTTTGCATAAGAGCAATAACGCGCCCCTTATCCCTTCGCATAAGAGCAAGAACGTGCCCCTCATCCCTTTGCATAAGAGCAATAACGTGCCCCTTATCCTTTCGCATAAGGGCAATATCGCGCCCCTTATCCCTTCGCATAAGAGCAAGAACGTGCCCCTCATCCCTTTGCATAAGAGCAATAACGTGCCCCTTATCCCTTCGCATAAGGGCAAGAACGCGCCCCTTATCCCTTCGCATAAGAGCAAGAACGCGCCCCTTATCCCTTCGCATAAGTGTAAGAACGCGCCTCTTATCCCTTCGCATAAGAGCAAGAACGTGCCCCTCATCCCTTTGCATAAGAGCAATAACGTGCCCCTAATCCCTTCGCATAAGGGCAAGAACGCGCCCCTTTTCCCTTCGCATAAGAGCAATAACGTGCCCCTTATCCCTTCGCATAAGGGCAAGAACGCGCCCCTTATCCCTTCGCATAAGAGCAATAACGTGCCCCTCATCCCTTTGCATAAGAGCAATAACGCGCCCCTTATCGCTTCGCATAAGAGCAAGAACGCGCCCCTTATCCCTTCGCATAAGAGCAAAAACGTGCCCCTTATCCCTTCGCATAAGGGCAAGAACGCGCCCCTTATCCCTTCGCATAAGAGCAAGAACGCGCCCCTTTTCCCTTCGCATTAGAGCAAAAACGCGCCTCTTATCCCTTCGCATAAGAGCAATAACGTGCCCCTTATCCTTTCGCATAAGAGCAAGAACGTGCCCCTTATCCCTTCGCATAAGAGCAAGAACGTGCCCCTTATCCCTTCGCATAAGGGCAAGAACGCGCCCCTTATCCCTTCGCATAAGAACAATAACATGCCCCTTTACCCTTCGCATAAGCGCAAGAACGCACCCCTTATCCCTTCGCATAAGAGCAAGAACGCGCCCCTTTTCCCTTCGCATAAAAGTAAGAACGCGCCCCTTATCCCTTCGCATAAGGGCAAGAATGGGCCCCTTATCCCTTCGCATAAGAGCAAGAACGTGCCCCTCATCCCTTTGCATAAGAGCAATAACGTGTCCCTCATCCCTTTGCATAAGAGCAATAACGCGCCCCTTATCCCTTCGCATAAGATCAAGAACATGCCCCTCATCCCTTTGCATAAGAGCAATAACGTGCCCCTCATCCCTTTGCATAAGAGCAATAACGCGCCCCTTATCCCTTCACATAAGAGTAAGAAGGCGCCTCTTATCCCTTCGCATAAGAGCAAGAACGTGCCCCTCATCCCTTTGCATAAGAGCAATAACGCGCCCCTTATCCCTTCGCATAAGAGTAAGAACGTGCCCCTCATCCCTTTGCATAAGAGCAATAACGCGCTTCTTATCCCTTCGCATAAGAGCAAGAACGTGCTTCTCATCCCTTTGCATAAGAGCAATAACGTGCCCCTTATCCTTTCGCATAAGGGCAATAACGCGCCCCTTATCCCTTCGCATAAGAGCAAGAACGTGCCCCACATCCCTTTGCATAAGAGCAATAACGTGCCCCTTATCCCTTCGCATAAGGGCAAGAACGCGCCCCTTATCCCTTCGCATAAGAGCAAGAACGCGCCCCTTATCCCTTCGCATAAGAGTAAGAACGCGCCCCTTATCCCTTCGCATAAGAGCAATAACGTGCCCCTTATCCCTTCGCATAAGAACAATAACATGCCCCTTATCCCTTCGCATAAGGGCAAGAACGCTCCCCTTATCCCTTCGCATAAGAGCAAGAACGCGCCCCTTATCCCTTCGCATAAGAGTAAGAACGCGACTCTTATCCCTTCGCATAAGAGCAAGAACGTGCCCCTCATCCCTTTGCATAAGAGCAATAACGCGCCCCTTATCGCTTCACATAAGAGCAAGAACGCGCCCCTTATCCCTTCGCATAAGGGCAAGAACGCGCCCCTTATCCCTTCGCATAAGGGCAAGAACGCGCCCCTTATCCCTTCGCATAAGAGCAAAAACGCGCCCCTTATCCCTTCGCATAAGAGTAAGAACGCGCCTCTTATCCCTTCGCATAAGAGCAATAACGTGCCCCTTATCCCTTCGCATAAGAGCAATAACGTGCCCCTTATCCATTCGCATAAGGTCAAGAACGCGCCCCTTATCCCTTTGCATAAGAGTAAGAACGCGCCTCTTATCCCTTCGCATAAGAGTAAGAACGCGCCTCTTATCCCTTCGCATAAGGGCAAGAACGCGCCCCTTATCCCTTCGCATAAGGGCAAGAACGCGCCCCTTATCCCTTCGCATAAGGGCAAGAACGCGCCCCTTATCCTTTCGCATAAGGGCAAGAACGCGCCCCTTATCCCTTCGTATAAGAGTAAGAACGTGCCCCTCATCCCTTTGCATAAGAGCAATAACGCGCTTCTTATCCCTTCGCATAAGAGCAAGAACGTGCTCCTCATCCCTTTGCATAGGAGCAATAACGCGCCCTTTATCCTTTCGCATAAGAGCAAGAACGTGCCCCTCATCCCTTTGCATAAGAACAATAACGTGCCCCTTATCCTTTCGCATAAGGGCAATAACGCGCCCCTTATCCCTTCGCATAAGGGCAAGAACGTGCCCCTCATCCCTTTGCATAAGAGCAATAACGTGGCCCTTATCCCTTCGCATAAGGGCAAGAACGCGCCCCTTATCCCTTCGCATAAGAGCAAGAACGCGCCCCTTATCCCTTCGCATAAGAGTAAGAACGCGCCTCTTATCCCTTCGCATAAGAGCAAGAACGTGCCCCTCATCCCTTTGCATAAGAGCAATAACGCGCCCCTTATCGATTCGCATAAGAGCAAGAACGCGCCCCTTATCCCATCGCATAAGAGCAATAACGTGCCCCTTATCCCTTCGCATAAGGGCAAGAACGCGCCCCTTATCCCTTCGCATAAGAGCAAGAACACGCCCCTTATCCCTTCGCATAAGAGCAATAACGTGCCCCTTATCCCTTTGCATAAGAGCAAAAACGTGCCCCTCATCCCTTTGCATAAGAGCAAGAACGTGCCCCTTATCCCTTCGCATAAGAGTAAGAACGCGCCTCTTATCCCTTCGCATAAGAGCAAAAACGTGCCCCTCTTCCCTTTGCATAAGAGCAATAACGCACCCCTTATCCCTTCGCATAAGAGCAAGAACGTGCCCCTCATCCCTTTGCATAAGAGCAATAACGTGCCCCTTATCCTTTCGCATAAGGGCAATAACGCGCCCCTTATCCCTTCGCATAAGAGCAAGAACGTGCCCCTCATCCCTTTGCATAAGAGCAATAACGTGCCCCTTATCCCTTCGCATAAGGGCAAGAACGCGCCCCTTATCCCTTCGCATAAGAGCAAGAACGCGCCCCTTATCCCTTCGCATAAGTGTAAGAACGCGCCTCTTATCCCTTCGCATAAGAGCAAGAACGTGCCCCTCATCCCTTTGCATAAGAGCAATAACGTGCCCCTAATCCCTTCGCATAAGGGCAAGAACGCGCCCCTTTTCCCTTCGCATAAGAGCAATAACGTGCCCCTTATCCCTTCGCATAAGGGCAAGAACGCGCCCCTTATCCCTTCGCATAAGAGCAATAACGTGCCCCTCATCCCTTTGCATAAGAGCAATAACGCGCCCCTTATCGCTTCGCATAAGAGCAAGAACGCGCCCCTTATCCCTTCGCATAAGAGCAAAAACGTGCCCCTTATCCCTTCGCATAAGGGCAAGAACGCGCCCCTTATCCCTTCGCATAAGAGCAAGAACGCGCCCCTTTTCCCTTCGCATTAGAGCAAAAACGCGCCTCTTATCCCTTCGCATAAGAGCAATAACGTGCCCCTTATCCTTTCGCATAAGAGCAAGAACGTGCCCCTTATCCCTTCGCATAAGAGCAAGAACGTGCCCCTTATCCCTTCGCATAAGGGCAAGAACGCGCCCCTTATCCCTTCGCATAAGAACAATAACATGCCCCTTTACCCTTCGCATAAGCGCAAGAACGCGCCCCTTATCCCTTCGCATAAGAGCAAGAACGCGCCCCTTTTCCCTTCGCATAAAAGTAAGAACGCGCCCCTTATCCCTTCGCATAAGGGCAAGAATGGGCCCCTTATCCCTTCGCATAAGAGCAAGAACGTGCCCCTCATCCCTTTGCATAAGAGCAATAACGTGTCCCTCATCCCTTTGCATAAGAGCAATAACGCGCCCCTTATCCCTTCGCATAAGATCAAGAACATGCCCCTCATCCCTTTGCATAAGAGCAATAACGTGCCCCTCATCCCTTTGCATAAGAGCAATAACGCGCCCCTTATCCCTTCACATAAGAGTAAGAAGGCGCCTCTTATCCCTTCGCATAAGAGCAAGAACGTGCCCCTCATCCCTTTGCATAAGAGCAATAACGCGCCCCTTATCCCTTCGCATAAGAGTAAGAACGTGCCCCTCATCCCTTTGCATAAGAGCAATAACGCGCTTCTTATCCCTTCGCATAAGAGCAAGAACGTGCTTCTCATCCCTTTGCATAAGAGCAATAACGTGCCCCTTATCCTTTCGCATAAGGGCAATAACGCGCCCCTTATCCCTTCGCATAAGAGCAAGAACGTGCCCCACATCCCTTTGCATAAGAGCAATAACGTGCCCCTTATCCCTTCGCATAAGGGCAAGAACGCGCCCCTTATCCCTTCGCATAAGAGCAAGAACGCGCCCCTTATCCCTTCGCATAAGAGTAAGAACGCGCCCCTTATCCCTTCGCATAAGAGCAATAACGTGCCCCTTATCCCTTCGCATAAGAACAATAACATGCCCCTTATCCCTTCGCATAAGGGCAAGAACGCTCCCCTTATCCCTTCGCATAAGAGCAAGAACGCGCCCCTTATCCCTTCGCATAAGAGTAAGAACGCGACTCTTATCCCTTCGCATAAGAGCAAGAACGTGCCCCTCATCCCTTTGCATAAGAGCAATAACGCGCCCCTTATCGCTTCACATAAGAGCAAGAACGCGCCCCTTATCCCTTCGCATAAGGGCAAGAACGCGCCCCTTATCCCTTCGCATAAGAGCAAGAACGCGCCCCTTATCCCTTCGCATAAGAGCAAGAACGCGCCTCTTATCCCTTCGCATAAGAGCAATAACGTGCCCATTATCCCTTCGCATAAGAGCAAGAACGTGCCTCTCATCCCTTTGCATAAGAGCAATAACGTGCCCCTAATCCCTTCGCATAAGGGCAAGAACGCGCCCCTTATCCCTTCGCATAAGAGCAAGAACGTGCCCCACATCCCTTTGCATAAGAGCAATAACGTGCCCCTTATCCCTTCGCATAAGGGCAAGAACGCGCCCCTTATCCCTTCGCATAAGAGCAAGAACGCGCCCCTTATCCCTTCGCATAAGAGTAAGAACGCACCCCTTATCCCTTCGCATAAGAGCAATAACGTGCCCCTTATCCCTTCGCATAAGAACAATAACATGCCCCTTATCCCTTCGCATAAGGGCAAGAACGCTCCCCTTATCCCTTCGCATAAGAGCAAAAACGCGCCCCTTATCCCTTCGCATAAGAGTAAGAACGCGACTCTTATCCCTTCGCATAAGAGCAAGAACGTGCCCCTCATCCCTTTGCATAAGAGCAATAACGCGCCCCTTATCGCTTCACATAAGAGCAAGAACGCGCCCCTTATCCCTTCGCATAAGGGCAAGAACGCGCCCCTTATCCCTTCGCATAAGAGCAAGAACGCGCCCCTTATCCCTTCGCATAAGAGCAAGAACGCGCCTCTTATCCCTTCGCATAAGAGCAATAACGTGCCCATTATCCCTTCGCATAAGAGCAAGAACGTGCCTCTCATCCCTTTGCATAAGAGCAATAACGTGCCCCTAATCCCTTCGCATAAGGGCAAGAACGCGCCCCTTATCCCTTCGCATAAGAGCAATAACGTGCCCCTTATCCTTTCGCATAATGGCAAGAACGTGTCCCTTATCCCTTCGCATAAGAGCAAGAACGCGCCCCTTATCCCTTCGCATAAGAGCAATAACGTGCCCCTTATCCCTTCGCATAAGAGCAAGAACGTGCCCCTCATCCCTTTGCATAAGAGCAAGAATGTGCCCCTTATCCCTTCGCATAAGAGTAAGAACGCGCCCCTTATCCCTTCGCATAAGAGCAAGAACGTGCCCCTCATCCCTTTGCATAAGAGCAATAACGTGCCCCTTATCCTTTCGCATAAGGGCAATAACGCGCCCCTTATCCCTTCGCATAAGAGCAAGAACGTACCCCTTATCCCTTTGCATAAGAGCAATAACGCGCCCCTTATACCTTAGCATAAGAGCAAGAACGTGCCCCTCATCCCTTTGCATAAGAGCAATAACGCGCCCCTTATCCCTTCGCATAAGAGCAAGAACGTGCCCCTCATCCTTTTGCATAAGAGCAATAACGTGCCCCTTATCCTTTCGCAAAAGGGCAATAACGCGCCCTTTATCCCTTCGCATAAGAGCAAGAACGTGCCCCTCATCCCTTTGCATAAGAGCAATAACGTGCCACTTATCCCTTCGCATAAGGGCAAGAACGCGCCCCTTATCCCTTCGCATAAGAGCAATAACGTAACCCTTATCCCTTCGCATAAGAGCAAGAACGTGCCCCTCATCCCTTTGCATAAGAGCAATAACGCGCCCCTAATCGCTTCGCATAAGAGCAAGAACGCGCCCCTTATCCCTTCGCATAAGAGCAATAACGTGCCCCTTATCCCTTCGCATAAGGGCAAGAACGCGCCCCTTATCCCTTCGCATAAGAGCAAGAACGCGCCCCTTATCCCTTCGCATAAGAGCAATAACGTGCCCCTTATCCCTTCGCATAAAGGCAAGAACGTGCCCCTCATCCTTTTGCATAAGAGCAAGAACGTGCCCCTTATCCCTTCGCATAAGAGTAAGAACGCGCCTCTTATCCCTTCGCATAAGAGCAAGAACGCGCCCCTTATCCCTTCGCATAAGAGTAAGAACGCGCCCCTTATCCCTTCGCATAAGGGCAAGAACGCGCCCCTTATCCCTTCACATAAGAGCAAGAACGCGCCCCTCATCCCTTTGCATAAGAGCAATAACGCGCTCCTTATCCCTTCGCATAAGAGTAAGATCGTGCCCCTCATTCCTTTGCATAAGAGCAATAACGCGCCCCTTATCCCTTCGCATAAGAGCAAAAACGAGCCCCTCATCCCTTTGCATAAGAGCAATAACGCGCCCCTTATACCTTAGCATAAGAGCAAGAACGTGCCCCTCATCCCTTTGCATAAGAGCAATAACGCGCCCCTTATCCCTTCGCATAAGAGCAAGAACGTGCTTCTCATCCCTTTGCATAAGAGCAATAACGTGCCCCTTATCCTTTCGCATAAGGGCAATAACGCGCCCCTTATCCCTTCGCATAAGAGCAAGAACGTGCCTTTCATCCCTTTGCATAAGAGCAATAACGTGCCCCTTATCCTTTCGCATAAGGGCAAGAACGCGCCCCTTATCCCTTCGCATAAAAGCAAGAACGCGCCCCTTATCCCTTCGCATAAGAGTAAGAACGCGCCTCTTATCCCTTCGCATAAGAGCAATAACGTGCCCCTTATCCCTTCGCATAAGGGCAAGAACGCGCCCCTTATCCCTTCGCATAAGAGCAAGAACGCGCCCCTTTTCCCTTCGCATAAGAGTAAAAACGCGCCTCTTATCCCTTCGCATAAGAGCAAGAACGTGCCACTTATCCCTTCGCATAAGAGCAATAACGCGCCCCTTTTCCCTTCGCATTAGTGCAAGAACGTGCCCCTCATCCCTTCGCATAAGAGCAATAACGTGCCCCTTATCCCTTCGCATAAGGGCAAGAACGCGCCCCTTATCCCTTTGCATAAGAGTAAGAACGCGCCTCTTATCCCTTCGCATAAGACTAAGAACGCGCCTCTTATCCCTTCGCATAAGAGCAAGAACGCGCACCTTATCCCTTCGCATAAGGGCAAGAACGCGCCCCTTATCCCTTCGCATAAGGGCAAGAACGGGCTTCTTATCCCTTCGCATAAGAGCAAGAACGTGCCCCTCATCCCTTTGCATAAGAGCAATAACGTGCCCCTCATCCCTTTGCATAAGAGCAATAACGCGCCCCTTATCCCTTCACATAAGAGTAAGAAGGCGCCTCTTATCCCTTCATATAAGAGCAAGAACGTGCCCCTCATCCCTTTGCATAAGAGCAATAACGCGCCCCTTATCTCTTCGCATAAGAGTAAGAACGTGCCCCTCATCCCTTTGCATAAGAGCAATAACGCGCTTCTTATCCCTTCGCATAAGAGCAAGAACGTGCCCCTCATCCCTTTGCATAAGAGCAATAACGTGCCCCTTATCCTTTCGCATAAGGGCAATAACGCGCACCTTATCCCTTCGCATAAGAGCAAGAACGTGCCCTTCATCCCTTTGCATAAGAGCAATAACGTATCCCTTATCCCTTCGCATAAGGGCAAGAACGCGCCCCTTATCCCTTCGCATAAGAGTAAGAACGCGCCCCTTATCCCTTCGCATAAGAGCAATAACGTGCCCCTTATCCCTTCGCATAAGGGCAAGAACGCGCCCCTTATTATCCCTTCGCATAAGAACAATAACATGCCCCTTATCCCTTCGCATAAGGGCAAGAACGCGCCCCTTATCCCTTCGCATAAGAGCAAGAACGCGCCCCTTATCCCTTCGCATAAGAGTAAGAACGCGCCCCTTATCCCTTCGCATAAGAGCAAGAACGTGCCCCTTATCCCTTCGCATAAGAGCAATAACGCGCCATTTTTCCCTTCGCATTAGTGCAAGAACGTGCCCCTCATTCCTTTGCATAAGAGCAATAACGTGCCCCTTATCCCTTCGCATAAGGGCAATAACGCGCCCCTTATACCTTCGCATAAGAGCAAGAACGTGCCCCTCATACCTTTGCATAAGAGCAATAACGTGCCCCTTATCCCTTCGCATAAGGGCAAGAACGCGCCCCTTATCCCTTCGCATAAGAGCAAGAACGCGCCCCTTATCCCTTCACATAAGAGTAAGAACGCGCCTCTTATCCCTTCGCATAAGAGCAAGAACGTGCCCCTCATCCCTTTGCATAAGAGCAATAACGTGCCCCTTATCCCTTCGCATAAGGGCAAGAACGGGCTCCTTATCCCTTTGCATAAGAGCAATAACGTGCCCCTTATCCCTTCGCATAAGAGCAAGAACGCCCCCCTTATCCCTTCGCATAAGAGCAAGAACGCGCCCCTTATCCCTTCGCATAAGAGCAAGAACGTGCCCCTTATCCCTTCGCATAAGAGCAAGAATGCGCCTCTTATCCCTTCGCATAAAAGCAATAACGTGCCCCTTATCTCTTCGCATAAGAGTAAGAACGTGCCCCTCATCCCTTTGCATAAGAGCAATAACGCGCTTCTTATCCCTTCGCATAAGAGCAAGAACGTGCCCCTCATCCCTTTGCATAAGAGCAATAACGTGCCCCTTATCCTTTCGCATAAGGGCAATAACGCGCACCTTATCCCTTCGCATAAGAGCAAGAACGTGCCCTTCATCCCTTTGCATAAGAGCAATAACGTATCCCTTATCCCTTCGCATAAGGGCAAGAACGCGCCCCTTATCCCTTCGCATAAGAGCAAGAACGCGCCCCTTATCCCTTCGCATAAGAGTAAGAACGCGCCCCTTATCCCTTCGCATAAGAGCAATAACGTGCCCCTTATCCCTTCGCATAAGGGCAAGAACGCGCCCCTTATCCCTTCGCATAAGAACAATAACATGCCCCTTATCCCTTCGCATAAGGGCAAGAACGCGCCCTTTATCCCTTCGCATAAGAGCAAGAACGCGCCCCTTTTCCCTTCGCATAAGAGTAAGAACGCGCCCCTTATCCCTTCGCATTAGAGCAAGAACGTGCTCCTTATCCCTTCGCATAAGAGCAATAACGCGCCCTTTTTCCCTTCGCATTAGTGCAAGAACGTGCCCCTCATTCCTTTGCATAAGAGCAATAACGTGCCCCTTATCCCTTCGCATAAGGGCAATAACGCGCCCCTTATACCTTCGCATATGAGCAAGAACGTGCCCCTCATACCTTTGCATAAGAGCAATAACGTGCCCCTTATCCCTTCGCATAAGGGCAAGAACGCGCCCCTTATCCCTTCGCATAAGGGCAAGAACGCGCCCCTTATCCTTTCGCATAAGAGCAAAAACGCGCCCCTTATCCCTTCGCATAAGAGTAAGAACGCGCCTCTTATCCCTTCGCATAAGAGCAATAACGTGCCCCTTATCCCTTCGCATAAGAGCAATAACGTGCCCCTTATCCATTCGCATAAGGTCAAGAACGCGCCCCTTATCCCTTTGCATAAGAGTAAGAACGCGCCTCTTATCCCTTCGCATAAGGGCAAGAACGCGCCCCTTATCCCTTCGCATAAGGGCAAGAACGCGCCCCTTATCCCTTCGCATAAGGGCAAGAACGCGCCCCTTATCCTTTCGCATAAGGGCAAGAACGCGCCCCTTATCCCTTCGTATAAGAGTAAGAACGTGCCCCTCATCCCTTTGCATAAGAGCAATAACGCGCTTCTTATCCCTTCGCATAAGAGCAAGAACGTGCTCCTCATCCCTTTGCATAGGAGCAATAACGCGCCCTTTATCCTTTTGCATAAGAGCAATAACGTGCCCCTTATCCTTTCGCAAAAGGGCAATAACGCGCCCTTTATCCCTTCGCATAAGAGCAAGAACGTGCCCCTCATCCCTTTGCATAAGAGCAATAACGTGCCACTTATCCCTTCGCATAAGGGCAAGAACGCGCCCCTTATCCCTTCGCATAAGAGCAATAACGTAACCCTTATCCCTTCGCATAAGAGCAAGAACGTGCCCCTCATCCCTTTGCATAAGAGCAATAACGCGCCCCTAATCGCTTCGCATAAGAGCAAGAACTCGCCCCTTATCCCTTCGCATAAGAGCAATAACGTGCCCCTTATCCCTTCGCATAAGGGCAAGAACACGCACCTTATCCCTTCGCATAAGAGCAAGAACGTGCCCCTCATCCCTTTGCATAAGAGCAATAACGTGCCCCTTATCCTTTCGCATAAGGGCAATAACGCGCCTCTTATCCCTTCGCATAAGAGCAAGAACGTGCCCCTCATCCCTTTGCATAAGAGCAATAACGTGCCCCTTATCCCTTCGCATAAGGCCAAGAACGCGCCCCTTATCCCTTCGCATAAGAGCAAGAACGCGCCTCTTATCCCTTCGCATAAGAGTAAGAACGCGCCTCTTATCCCTTCGCATAAGAGCAAGAACGTGCCCCTCATCCCTTTGCATAAGAGCAATAACGCGCCCCTTATCCCTTCGCATAAAAGTAAGAACGCGCCTCTTATCCCTTTGCATAAGAGCAAGAACGTGCCCCTCATCCCTTTGCATAAGAGCAATAACGCGCCCCTAATCGCTTCGCATAAGAGCAAGAACGCGCCCCTTATCCCTTCGCATAAGAGCAATAACGTGCCCCTTATCCCTTCGCATAAGGGCAAGAACGCGCCCCTTATCCCTTCGCATAAGAGCAAGAACGCGCCCCTTATCCCTTCGCATAAGAGCAATAACGTGCCCTTTATCCCTTCGCATAAGAGCAAGAACGTGCCCCTCATCCTTTTGCATAAGAGCAAGAACGTGCCCCTTATCCCTTCGCATAAGAGTAAGAACGCGCCTCTTATCCCTTCGCATAAGAGCAAGAACGCGCCCCTTATCCCTTCGCATAAGAGTAAGAACGCGCCCCTTATCCCTTCGCATAAGGGCAAGAACGCGCCCCTTATCCCTTCGCATAAGAGCAAGAACGCGCCCCTCATCCCTTTGCATAAGAGCAATAACGCGCTCCTTATCCCTTCGCATAAGAGTAAGATCGTGCCCCTCATTCCTTTGCATAAGAGCAATAACGCGCCCCTTATCCCTTCGCATAAGAGCAAAAACGAGCCCCTCATCCCTTTGCATAAGAGCAATAACGCGCCCCTTATACCTTAGCATAAGAGCAAGAACGTGCCCCTCATCCCTTTGCATAAGAGCAATAACGCGCCCCTTATCCCTTCGCATAAGAGCAAGAACGTGCTTCTCATCCCTTTGCATAAGAGCAATAACGTGCCCCTTATCCTTTCGCATAAGGGCAATAACGCGCCCCTTATCCCTTCGCATAAGAGCAAGAACGTGCCTTTCATCCCTTTGCATAAGAGCAATAACGTGCCCCTTATCCTTTCGCATAAGGGCAAGAACGCGCCCCTTATCCCTTCGCATAAAAGCAAGAACGCGCCCCTTATCCCTTCGCATAAGAGTAAGAACGCGCCTCTTATCCCTTCGCATAAGAGCAATAACGTGCCCCTTATCCCTTCGCATAAGGGCAAGAACGCGCCCCTTATCCCTTCGCATAAGAGCAAGAACGCGCCCCTTTTCCCTTCGCATAAGAGTAAAAACGCGCCTCTTATCCCTTCGCATAAGAGCAAGAACGTGCCACTTATCCCTTCGCATAAGAGCAATAACGCGCCCCTTTTCCCTTCGCATTAGTGCAAGAACGTGCCCCTCATCCCTTCGCATAAGAGCAATAACGTGCCCCTTATCCCTTCGCATAAGGGCAAGAACGCGCCCCTTATCCCTTTGCATAAGAGTAAGAACGCGCCTCTTATCCCTTCGCATAAGAGTAAGAACGCGCCTCTTATCCCTTCGCATAAGGGCAAGAACGCGCACCTTATCCCTTCGCATAAGGGCAAGAACGCGCCCATTATCCCTTCGCATAAGGGCAAGAACGGGCCCCTTATCCCTTCGCATAAGAGCAAGAACGTGCCCCTCATCCCTTTGCATAAGAGCAATAACGTGCCCCTCATCCCTTTGCATAAGAGCAATAACGCGCCCCTTATCCCTTCACATAAGAGAAAGAAGGCGCCTCTTATCCCTTCATATAAGAGCAAGAACGTGCCCCTCATCCCTTTGCATAAGAGCAATAACGCGCCCCTTATCTCTTCGCATAAGAGTAAGAACGTGCCCCTCATCCCTTTGCATAAGAGCAATAACGCGCTTCTTATCCCTTCGCATAAGAGCAAGAACGTGCCCCTCATCCCTTTGCATAAGAGCAATAACGTGCCCCTTATCCTTTCGCATAAGGGCAATAACGCGCACCTTATCCCTTCGCATAAGAGCAAGAACGTGCCCTTCATCCCTTTGCATAAGAGCAATAACGTATCCCTTATCCCTTCGCATAAGGGCAAGAACGCGCCCCTTATCCCTTCGCATAAGAGTAAGAACGCGCCCCTTATCCCTTCGCATAAGAGCAAGAACGTGCCCCTCATCCCTTTGCATAAGAGCAATAACGTGCCCCTTATCCCTTCGCATAAGGGCAAGAACGTGCCCCTTATCCCTTCGCATAAGAGCAAGAACGCGCCTCTTATCCCTTCGCATAAGAGTAAGAACGCGCCTCTTATCCCTTCGCATAAGAGCAAGAACGTGCCCCTCATCCCTTTGCATAAGAGCAATAACGCGCCCCTTATCCCTTCGCATAAGAGTAAGAATGCGCCTCTTATCCCTTTGCATAAGAGCAAGAACGTGCCCCTCATCCCTTTGCATAAGAGCAATAACGCGCCCCTTATCCCTTCGCATAAGAGCAAGAACGTGCCTGTCATCCCTTTGCATAAGAGCAATAACGTGCCCCTTATCCTTTCGCATAAGGGCAATAACGCGCCCCTTATCCCTTCGCATAAGAGCAAGAACGTGCCCCTCATCCCTTTGCATAAGAGCAATAACGTGCCCCTTATCCCTTCGCATATGGGCAAGAACGCGCCCCTTATCCCTTCGCATAAGAGCAAGAACGCGCCCCTTATCCCTTCGCATAAGAGTAAGAACGCGCCCTTATCCCTTCGCATAAGAGCAATAACGTGCCCCTTATCCCTTCGCATAAGAACAATAACATGCCCCTTATCCCTTCGCATAAGGGCAAGAACGCGCCCCTTATCCCTTCGCATAAGAGCAAGAACGCGCCCCTTATCCCTTCACATAAGAGTAAGAACGCGCCTCTTATCCCTTCGCATAAGAGCAAGAACGTGCCCCTCATCCCTTTGCATAAGAGCAATAACGTGCCCCTTATCCCTTCGCATAAGGGCAAGAACGGGCTCCTTATCCCTTCGCATAAGAGCAATAACGTGCCCCTTATCCCTTCGCATAAGAGCAAGAACGCCCCCCTTATCCCTTCGCATAAGAGCAAGAACGCGCCCCTTATCCCTTCGCATAAGAGCAAGAACGCGCCCCTTATCCCTTCGCATAAGAGCAAGAACGCGCCTCTTATCCCTTCGCATAAAAGCAATAACGTGCCCCTTATCTCTTCGCATAAGAGTAAGAACGTGCCCCTCATCCCTTTGCATAAGAGCAATAACGCGCTTCTTATCCCTTCGCATAAGAGCAAGAACGTGCCCCTCATCCCTTTGCATAAGAGCAATAACGTGCCCCTTATCCTTTCGCATAAGGGCAATAACGCGCACCTTATCCCTTCGCATAAGGGCAAGAACGTGCCCTTCATCCCTTTGCATAAGAGCAATAACGTATCCCTTATCCCTTCGCATAAGGGCAAGAACGCGCCCCTTATCCCTTCGCATAAGAGCAAGAACGCGCCCCTTATCCCTTCGCATAAGAGTGAGAACAAGCCCCTTATCCCTTCGCATAAGAGCAATAACGTGCCCCTTATCCCTTCGCATAAGGGCAAGAACGCGCCCTTTATCCCTTCGCATAAGAACAATAACATGCCCCTTATCCCTTCGCATAAGGGCAAGAACGCGCCCCTTATCCCTTCGCATAAGAGCAAGAACGCGCCCCTTATCCCTTCGCATAAGAGTAAGAACGCGCCCCTTATCCCTTCGCATTAGAGCAAGAACGTGCTCCTTATCCCTTCGCATAAGAGCAATAACGCGCCCTTTTTCCCTCCGCATTAGTGCAAGAACGTGCCCCTCATTCCTTTGCATAAGAGCAATAACGTGCCCCTTATCCCTTCGCATAAGGGCAATAACGCGCCCCTTATACCTTCGCATAAGAGCAAGAACGTGCCCCTCATACCTTTGCATAAGAGCAATAACGTGCCCCTTATCCCTTCGCATAAGGGCAAGAACGCGCCCCTTATCCCTTCGCATAAGAGCAAGAACGCGCCCCTTATCCCTTCACATAAGAGTAAGAACGCGCCTCTTATACCTTCGCATAAGAGCAAGAACGTGCCCCTCATCCTTTTGCATAAGAGCAATAACGTGCACCTTATCCCTTCGCATAAGGGCAAGAACGGGCTCCTTATCCCTTCGCATATGAGCAATAACGTGCCCCTTATCCCTTCGCATAAGAGCAAGAACGCCCCCCTTATCCCTTCGCATAAGAGCAAGAACGCGCCCCTTATCCCTTCGCATAAGAGCAAGAACGCGCCCCTTATCCCTTCGCATAAGAGCAAGAACGCGCTTCTTATCCCTTCGCATAAAAGCAATAACGTGCCCCTTATCCCTTCGCATAAGAGCAATAACGTGCCCCTTATCCCTTCGCATAAGGGCAAGAACGCGCCCCTTATCCCTTCGCATAAGAGCAATAACTTGCCCCTTATGCCTTCGCATGAGAGCAAGAACGTGCCCCTCATTCCTTTGCATAAGAGCAGTAATGTGCCCCTTATCCCTTCGCATAAGGGCAATAACGCGCCCCTTATCCCTTCGCATAAGGGCGAGAACGCGCCCCTTATCCCTTTGCATAAGAGCAATAACGCGCTCCTTATCCCTTCGCATAAGAGTAAGATCGTGCCCCTCATCCCTTTGCATAAGAGCAATAACGCGCCCCTTATCCCTTCGCATAAGAGCAAGAACGTGCCCCTCATCCCTTTGCATAAGAGCAATAACGCGCCCCTTCTACCTCAGCATAAGAGCAAGAACGTGCCCCTCATCCCTTTGCATAAGAGCAATAACGCGCCCCTTATCCCTTCGCATAAGAGCAAGAACGTGCCCCTCATCCCTTTGCATAAGAGCAATAACGTGCCCCTTATCCTTTCGCAAAAGGGCAATAACGCGCCCATTATCCCTTTGCATAAGAGCAAAAACGTGCCCCTCATCCCTTTGCATAAGAGCAATAACGTGCCCCTTATCCCTTCGCATAAGGGCAAGAACGCGCCCCTTATCCCTTCGCATAAGAGCAAAAACGCGCCCCTTATCCCTTCGCATAAGAGTAAGAACGCGCCTCTTATCCCTTCGCATAAGAGCAATAACGTGCCCCTTATCCCTTCGCATAAGAGCAATAACGTGCCCCTTATCCATTCGCATAAGGTCAAGAACGCGCCCCTTATCCCTTTGCATAAGAGTAAGAACGCGCCTCTTATCCCTTCGCATGAGAGTAAGAACGCGCCTCTTATTCCTTCGCATAAGGGCAAGAACGCGCCCCTTATCCCTTCACATAAGGGCAAGAACGCGCCCCTTATCCCTTCGCATAAGGGCAAGAACGCGCCCCTTATCCTTTCGCATAAGGGCAAGAACGCGCCCCTTATCCCTTCGCATAAGAGCAAGAACATGCCCCTCATCCCTTTGCATAAGAGCAATAACGTGCCCCTCATCCCTTTGCATAAGAGCAATAACGCGCCCCTTATCCCTTCACATAAGAGTAAGACCGCGCCTCTTATCCCTTCGCATAAGAGCAAGAACGTGCCCCTCATCCCTTTGCATAAGAGCAATATCGCGCCCCTTATCCCTTCGCATAAGAGTAAGAACGTGCCCCTCATCCCTTTGCATAAGAGCAATAACGCGCTTCTTATCCCTTCGCATAAGAGCAAGAACGTGCTCCTCATCCCTTTGCATAAGAGCAATAACGCGCCCTTTATCCTTTCGCATAAGAGCAAGAACGTGCCCCTCCTCCCTTTGCATAAGAGCAATAACGTGCCCCTTATCCTTTCGCATAAGGGCAATAACGCGCCCCTTATCCCTTCGCATAGGGGCAAGAACGTGCCCCTCATCCCTTTGCATAAGAGCAATAACGTGCCCCTTATCCTTTCGCATAAAAGCAATATCGCGCCCCTCATCCCTTCGCATAAGAGCAAGAACGTGCCCCTCATCCCTTTGCATAAGAGCAATAACGTGCCCCTTATCCCTTCGCATATGGGCAAGAACGCGCCCCTTATCCCTTCGCATAAGAGCAAGAACGCGCCCCTTATCCCTTCGCATAAGAGTAAGAACGCGCCCTTTATCCCTTCGCATAAGAGCAATAACGTGCCCCTTATCCCTTCGCATAAGAACAATAACATGCCCCTTATCCCTTCGCATAAGGGCAAGAACGCGCCCCTTATCCCTTCGCATAAGAGCAAGAACGCGCCCCTTATCCCTTCACATAAGAGTAAGAACGCGCCTCTTATCCCTTCGCATAAGAGCAAGAACGTGCCCCTCATCCCTTTGCATAAGAGCAATAACGTGCCCCTTATCCCTTCGCATAAGGGCAAGAACGGGCTCCTTATCCCTTCGCATAAGAGCAATAACGTGCCCCTTATCCCTTCGCATAAGAGCAAGAACGCCCCCCTTATCCCTTCGCATAAGAGCAAGAACGCGCCCCTTATCCCTTCGCATAAGAGCAAGAACGCGCCCCTTATCCCTTCGCATAAGAGCAAGAACGCGCCTCTTATTCTTCGCAAAAGAGTAAGAACGCGCCTCTTATCCCTTCGCATAAGAGCAAGAACGTGCCCCTCATCCCTTTGCATAAGAGCAATAACGCGCCCCTTATCCCTTCGCATAAGAGTAAGAATGCGCCTCTTATCCCTTTGCATAAGAGCAAGAACGTGCCCCTCATCCCTTTGCATAAGAGCAATAACGCGCCCCTTATCCCTTCGCATAAGAGCAAGAACGTGCCCCTCATCCCTTTGCATAAGAGCAATAACGTGCCCCTTATCCTTTCGCATAAGGGCAATAACGCGCCCCTTATCCCTTCGCATAAGAGCAAGAACGTGCCCCTCATCCCTTTGCATAAGAGCAATAACGTGCCCCTTATCCCTTCGCATATGGGCAAGAACGCGCCCCTTATCCCTTCGCATAAGAGCAAGAACGCGCCCCTTATCCCTTCGCATAAGAGTAAGAACGCGCCCTTTATCCCTTCGCATAAGAGCAATAACGTGCCCCTTATCCCTTCGCATAAGAACAATAACATGCCCCTTATCCCTTCGCATAAGGGCAAGAACGCGCCCCTTATCCCTTCGCATAAGAGCAAGAACGCGCCCCTTATCCCTTCACATAAGAGTAAGAACGCGCCTCTTATCCCTTCGCATAAGAGCAAGAACGTGCCCCTCATGCCTTTGCATAAGAGCAATAACGTGCCCCTTATCCCTTCGCATAAGGGCAAGAACGGGCTCCTTATCCCTTCGCATAAGAGCAATAACGTGCCCCTTATCCCTTCGCATAAGGGCAAGAACGCGCCCCTTATCCCTTCGCATAAGAGTAAGAACGCGCCCCTTATCCCTTCGCATAAGAGCAAGAACGTGCCCCTCATCCCTTTGCATAAGAGCAATAACGTGCCCCTTATCCCTTCGCATAAGGGCAAGAACGCGCCCCTTATCCCTTCGCATAAGAGCAAGAACGCGCCTCTTATCCCTTCGCATAAGAGTAAGAACGCGCCTCTTATCCCTTCGCATAAGAGCAAGAACGTGCCCCTCATCCCTTTGCATAAGAGCAATAACGCGCCCCTTATCCATTCGCATAAGAGTAAGAATGCGCCTCTTATCCCTTTGCATAAGAGCAAGAACGTGCCCCTCATCCCTTTGCATAAGAGCAATAACGCGCCCCTTATCCCTTCGCATAAGAGCAAGAACGTGCCCCTCATCCCTTTGCATAAGAGCAATAACGTGCCCCTTATCCTTTCGCATAAGGGCAATAACGCGCCCCTTATCCCTTCGCATAAGAGCAAGAACGTGCCCCTCATCCCTTTGCATAAGAGCAATAACGTGCCCCTTATCCCTTCGCATATGGGCAAGAACGCGCCCCTTATCCCTTCGCATAAGAGCAAGAACGGGCCCCTTATCCCTTCGCATAAGAGTAAGAACGCGCCCTTTATCCCTTCGCATAAGAGCAATAACGTGCCCCTTATCCCTTCGCATAAGAACAATAACATGCCCCTTATCCCTTCGCATAAGGGCAAGAACGCGCCCCTTATCCCTTCGCATAAGAGCAAGAACGCGCCCCTTATCCCTTCACATAAGAGTAAGAACGCGCCTCTTATCCCTTCGCATAAGAGCAAGAACGTGCCCCTCATACCTTTGCATAAGAGCAATAACGTGCCCCTTATCCCTTCGCATAAGGGCAAGAACGCGCCCCTTATCCCTTCGCATAAGAGCAAGAACGCGCCCCTTATCCCTTCACATAAGAGTAAGAACGCACCTCTTATCCCTTCGCATAAGAGCAAGAACGTGCCCCTCATCCTTTTGCAAAAGAGCAATAACGTGCCCCTTATCCCTTCGCATAAGGGCAAGAACGGGCTCCTTATCCCTTCGCATATGAGCAATAACGTGCCCCTTATCCCTTCGCATAAGAGCAAGAACGCCCCCCTTATCCCTTCGCATAAGAGCAAGAACGCGCCCCTTATCCCTTCGCATAAGAGCAAGAACGCGCCCCTTATCCCTTCGCATAAGAGCAAGAACGCGCCTCTTATCCCTTCGCATAAAAGCAATAACGTGCCCCTTATCCCTTCGCATAAGAGCAATAACGTGCCCCTTATCCCTTCGCATAAGGGCAAGAACGCGCCCCTTATCCCTTCGCATAAGAGCAATAACTTGCCCCTTATGCCTTCGCATGAGAGCAAGAACGTGCCCCTCATTCCTTTGCATAAGAGCAGTAATGTGCCCCTTATCCCTTCGCATAAGGGCAAGAACGCGCCCCTTATCCCTTCGCATAAGGGCGAGAACGCGCCCCTTATCCCTTTGCATAAGAGCAATAACGCGCTCCTTATCCCTTCGCATAAGAGTAAGATCGTGCCCCTCATCCCTTTGCATAAGAGCAATAACGCGCCCCTTATCCCTTCGCATAAGAGCAAGAACGTGCCCCTCATCCCTTTGCATAAGAGCAATAACGCGCCCCTTCTACCTCAGCATAAGAGCAAGAACGTGCCCCTCATCCCTTTGCATAAGAGCAATAACGCGCCCCTTGTCCCTTCGCATAAGAGCAAGAACGTGCCCCTCATCCCTTTGCATAAGAGCAATAACGTGCCCCTTATCCTTTCGCAAAAGGGCAATAACGCGCCCATTATCCCTTCGCATAAGAGCAAAAACGTGCCCCTCATCCCTTTGCATAAAAGCAATAACGTGCCCCTTATCCCTTCGCATAAGGGCAAGAACGCGCCCCTTATCCCTTCGCATAAGAGCAAGAACGCGCCCCTTATCCCTTCGCATAAGAGTAAGAACGCGCCTCTTATCCCTTCGCATAAGAGCAATAACGTGCCCCTTATCCCTTCGCATAAGAGCAATAACGTGCCCCTTATCCATTCGCATAAGGTCAAGAACGCGCCCCTTATCCCTTTGCATAAGAGTAAGAACGCGCCTCTTATCCCTTCGCATAAGAGTAAGAACGCGCCTCTTATTCCTTCGCATAAGGGCAAGAACGCGCCCCTTATCCCTTCGCATAAGGGCAAGAACGCGCCCCTTATCCCTTCGCATAAGGGCAAGAACGCGCCCCTTATCCTTTCGCATAAGGGCAAGAACGCGCCCCTTATTCCTTCGCATAAGAGCAAGAACATGCCCCTCATCCCTTTGCATAAGAGCAATAACGTGCCCCTCATCCCTTTGCATAAGAGCAATATCGCGCCCCTTATCCCTTCACATAAGAGTAAGACCACGCCTCTTATCCCTTCGCATAAGAGCAAGAACGTGCCCCTCATCCCTTTGCATAAGAGCAATATCGCGCCCCTTATCCCTTCGCATAAGAGTAAGAACGTGCCCCTCATCCCTTTGCATAAGAGCAATAACGCGCTTCTTATCCCTTCGCATAAGAGCAAGAACGTGCTCCTCATCCCTTTGCATAAGAGCAATAACGCGCCCTTTATCCTTTCGCATAAGAGCAAGAACGTGCCCCTCATCCCTTTGCATAAGAGCAATAACGTGCCCCTTATCCTTTCGCATAAGGGCAATAACGCGCCCCTTATCCCTTCGCATAAAAGCAAGAACGTGCCCCTCATCCCTTTGCATAAGAGCAATAACGTGCCCCTTATCCTTTCGCATAAGGGCAATAACGCGCCCCTTATCCCTTCGCATAAGAGCAAGAACGTGCCCCTCATCCCTTTGCATAAGAGCAATAACGTGCCCCTTATCCCTTCGCATATGGGCAAGAACGCGCCCCTTATCCCTTCGCATAAGAGCAAGAACGCGCCCCTTATCCCTTCGCATAAGAGTAAGAACGCGCCCTTTATCCCTTCGCATAAGAGCAATAACGTGCCCCTTATCCCTTCGCATAAGAACAATAACATGCCCCTTATCCCTTCGCATAAGGGCAAGAACGCGCCCCTTATCCCTTCGCATAAGAGCAAGAACGCGCCCCTTATCCCTTCACATAAGAGTAAGAACGCGCCTCTTATCCCTTCGCATAAGAGCAAGAACGTGCCCCTCATCCCTTTGCATAAGAGCAATAACGTGCCCCTTATCCCTTCGCATAAGGGCAAGAACGGGCTCCTTATCCCTTCGCATAAGAGCAATAACATGCCCCTTATCCCTTCGCATAAGAGCAAGAACGCCCCCCTTATCCCTTCGCATAAGAGCAAGAACGCGCCCCTTATCCCTTCGCATAAGAGCAAGAACGCGCCCCTTATCCCTTCGCATAAGAGCAAGAACGCGCCTCTTATCCCTTCGCATAAGAGTAAGAACGCGCCTCTTATCCCTTCGCATAAGAGCAAGAACGTGCCCCTCATCCCTTTGCATAAGAGCAATAACGCGCCCCTTATCCCTTCGCATAAGAGTAAGAATGCGCCTCTTATCCCTTTGCATAAGAGCAAGAACGTGCCCCTCATCCCTTTGCATAAGAGCAATAACGCGCCCCTTATCCCTTCGCATAAGAGCAAGAACGTGCCCCTCATCCCTTTGCATAAGAGCAATAACGTGCCCCTTATCCTTTCGCATAAGGGCAATAACGCGCCCCTTATCCCTTCGCATAAGAGCAAGAACGTGCCCCTCCTCCCTTTGCATAAGAGCAATAACGTGCCCCTTATCCCTTCGCATATTGGCAAGAACGCGCCCCTTATCCCTTCGCATAAGAGCAAGAACGCGCCCCTTATCCCTTCGCATAAGAGTAAGAACGCGCCCTTTATCCCTTCGCATAAGAGCAATAACGTGCCCCTTATCCCTTCGCATAAGAACAATAACATGCCCCTTATCCCTTCGCATAAGGGCAAGAACGCGCCCCTCATCCCTTCGCATAAGAGTAAGAACGCGCCCTTTATCCCTTCGCATAAGAGCAATAACGTGCCCCTTATCCCTTCGCATAAGAACAATAACATGCCCCTTATCCCTTCGCATAAGGGCAAGAACGCGCCCCTCATCCCTTCGCATAAGAGCAAGAACGCGCCCCTTATCCCTTCACATAAGAGTAAGAACGCGCCTCTTATCCCTTCGCATAAGAGCAAGAACGTGCCCCTCATCCCTTTGCATAAGAGCAATAACGTGCCCCTTATCCCTTCGCATAAGGGCAAGAACGGGCTCCTTATCCCTTCGCATAAGAGCAATAACGTGCCCCTTATCCCTTCGCATAAGGGCAAGAACGTGCCCCTTATCCCTGCGCATAAGAGTAAGAACGCGCCCCTTATCACTTCGCATAAGAGCAAGAACGTGCCCCTCATCCCTTTGCATAAGAGCAATAACGTGCCCCTTATCCCTTCGCATAAGGGCAAGAACGCGCCCCTTATCCCTTCGCATAAGAGCAAGAACGCGCCTCTTATCCCTTCGCATAAGAGTAAGAACGCGCCTCTTATCCCTTCGCATAAGAGCAAGAACGTGCCCCTCATCCCTTTGCATAAGAGCAATAACGCGCCCCTTATCCCTTCGCATAAGAGTAAGAATGCGCCTCTTATCCCTTTGCATAAGAGCAAGAACGTGCCCCTCATCCCTTTGCATAAGAGCAATAACGCGCCCCTTATCCCTTCGCATAAGAGCAAGAACGTGCCCCTCATCCCTTTGCATAAGAGCAATAACGTGCCCCTTATCCTTTCGCATAAGGGCAATAACGCGCCCCTTATCCCTTTGCATAAGAGCAATAACGTGCCCCTTATCCCTTCGCATATGGGCAAGAACGCGCCCCTTATCCCTTCGCATAAGAGCAAGAACGCGCCCCTTATCCCTTCGCATAAGAGTAAGAACGCGCCCTTTATCCCTTCGCATAAGAGCAATAACGTGACCCTTATCCCTTCGCATAAGAACAATAACATGCCCCTTATCCCTTCGCATAAGGGCAAGAACGCGCCCCTTATCCCTTCGCATAAGAGCAAGAACGCGCCCCTTATCCCTTCACATAAGAGTAAGAACGCGCCTCTTATCCCTTCGCATAAGAGCAAGAACGTGCCCCTCATCCCTTTGCATAAGAGCAATAACGTGCCCCTTATCCCTTCGCATAAGGGCAAGAACGGGCTCCTTATCCCTTCGCATAAGAGCAATAACGTGCCCCTTATCCCTTCGCATAAGAGCAAGAACGCCCCCCTTATCCCTTCGCATAAGAGCAAGAACGCGCCCCTTATCCCTTCGCATAAGAGCAAGAACGCGCCCCTTATCCCTTCGCATAAGAGCAAGAACGCGCCTCTTATCCCTTCGCATAAAAGCAATAACGTGCCCCTTATCTCTTCGCATAAGAGTAAGAACGTGCCCCTCATCCCTTTGCATAAGAGCAATAACGCGCTTCTTATCCCTTCGCATAAGAGCAAGAACGTGCCCCTCATCCCTTTGCATAAGAGCAATAACGTGCCCCTTATCCTTTCGCATAAGGGCAATAACGCGCACCTTATCCCTTCGCATAAGGGCAAGAACGTGCCCTTCATCCCTTTGCATAAGAGCAATAACGTATCCCTTATCCCTTCGCATAAGGGCAAGAACGCGCCCCTTATCCCTTCGCATAAGAGCAAGAACGCGCCCCTTATCCCTTCGCATAAGAGTAAGAACGCGCCCCTTATCCCTTCGCATAAGAGCAATAACGTGCCCCTTATCCCTTCGCATAAGGGCAAGAACGCGCCCTTTATCCCTTCGCATAAGAACAATAACATGCCCCTTATCCCTTCGCATAAGGGCAAGAACGCGCCCCTTATCCCTTCGCATGAGAGCAAGAACGCGCCCCTTATCCCTTCGCATAAGAGTAAGAACGCGCCCCTTATCCCTTCGCATTAGAGCAAGAACGTGCTCCTTATCCCTTCGCATAAGAGAAATAACGCGCCCTTTATCCCTTCGCATAAGAACAATAACATGCCCCTTATCCCTTTGCATAAGGGCAAGAACGCGCCCCTTATCCCTTCGCATAAGAGCAAGAACGCGCCCCTTATCCCTTCGCATAAGAGCAAGAACGTGCCCCTCATCCCTTTGCATAAGAGCAATAACGCGCTTCTTATCCCTTCGCATAAGAGCAAGAACGTGCCCCTCATCCCTTTGCATAAGAGCAATAACGTGCCCCTTATCCTTTCGCATAAGGGCAATAACGCGCACCTTATCCCTTCGCATAAGGGCATGAACGTGCCCTTCATCCCTTTGCATAAGAGCAATAACGTATCCCTTATCCCTTCGCATAAGGGCAAGAACGCGCCCCTTATCCCTTCGCATAAGAGCAAGAACGCGCCCCTTATCCCTTCGCATAAGAGTAAGAACGCGCCCCTTATCCCTTCGCATAAGAGCAATAACGTGCCCCTTATCCCTTCGCATAAGGGCAAGAACGCGCCCCTTATCCCTTCGCATAAGAACAATAACATGCCCCTTATCCTTTCGCATAAGGGCAAGAACGCGCCCCTTATCCCTTCGCATAAGAGCAAGAACGCGCCCCTTATCCCTTCGCATAAGAGTAAGAACGCGCCCCTTATCCCTTCGCATTAGAGCAAGAACGTGCTCCTTATCCCTTCGCATAAGAGCAATAACGCGCCCTTTTTCCCTCCGCATTAGTGCAAGAACGTGCCCCTCATTCCTTTGCATAAGAGCAATAACGTGCCCCTTATCCCTTCGCATAAGGGCAATAACGCGCCCCTTATACCTTCGCATAAGGGCAAGAACGCGCCCCTTATCCCTTCGCATAAGAGCAAGAACGCGCCCCTTATCCCTTCACATAAGAGTAAGAACGCGCCTCTTATCCCTTCGCATAAGAGCAAGAACGTGCCCCTCATCCTTTTTCATAAGAGCAATAACGTGCCCCTTATCCCTTCGCATAAGGGCAAGAACGGGCTCCTTATCCCTTCGCATATGAGCAATAACGTGCCCCTTATCCCTTCGCATAAGAGCAAGAACGCCCCCCTTATCCCTTCGCATAAGAGCAAGAACGCGCCCCTTATCCCTTCGCATAAGAGCAAGAACGCGCCCCTTATCCCTTCGCATAAGAGCAAGAACGCGCCTCTTATCCCTTCGCATAAAAGCAATAATGTGCCCCTTATCCCTTCGCATAAGAGCAATAACGTGCCCCTTATCCCTTCGCATAAGGGCAAGAACGCGCCCCTTATCCCTTCGCATAAGAGCAATAACTTGCCCCTTATGCCTTCGCATGAGAGCAAGAACGTGCCCCTCATTCCTTTGCATAAGAGCAATAATGTGCCCCTTATCCCTTCGCATAAGGGCAATAACGCGCCCCTTATCCCTTCGCATAAGGGCGAGAACGCGCCCCTTATCCCTTTGCATAAGAGCAATAACGCGCTCCTTATCCCTTCGCATAAGAGTAAGATCGTGCCCCTCATCCCTTTGCATAAGAGCAATAACGCGCCCCTTATCCCTTCGCATAAGAGCAAGAACGTGCCCCTCATCCCTTTGCATAAGAGCAATAACGCGCCCCTTCTACCTTAGCATAAGAGCAAGAACGTGCCCCTCATCCCTTTGCATAAGAGCAATAACGCGCCCCTTATCCCTTCGCATAAGAGCAAGAACGTGCCCCTCATCCCTTTGCATAAGAGCAATAACGTGCCCCTTATCCTTTCGCAAAAGGGCAATAACGCGCCCTTTATCCCTTCGCATAAGAGCAAAAACGTGCCCCTCATCCCTTTGCATAAGAGCAATAACGTGCCCCTTATCCCTTCGCATAAGGGCAAGAACGCGCCCCTTATCCCTTCGCATAAGAGCAAGAACGCGCCCCTTATCCCTTCGCATAAGAGTAAGAACGCGCCTCTTATCCCTTCGCATAAGAGCAATAACGTGCCCCTTATCCCTTCGCATAAGAGCAATAACGTGCCCCTTATCCATTCGCATAAGGTCAAGAACGCGCCCCTTATCCCTTTGCATAAGAGTAAGAACGCGCCTCTTATCCCTTCGCATAAGAGTAAGAACGCGCCTCTTATTCCTTCGCATAAGGGCAAGAACGCGCCCCTTATCCCTTCGCATAAGGGCAAGAACGCGCCCCTTATCCCTTCGCATAAGGGCAAGAACGCGCCCCTTATCCTTTCGCATAAGGGCAAGAACGCGCCCCTTATCCCTTCGCATAAGAGCAAGAACATGCCCCTCATCCCTTTGCATAAGAGCAATAACGTGCCCCTCATCCCTTTGCATAAGAGCAATAACGCGCCCCTTATCCCTTCACATAAGAGTAAGACCGCGCCTCTTATCCCTTCGCATAAGAGCAAGAACGTGCCCCTCATCCCTTTGCATAAGAGCAATATCGCGCCCCTTATCCCTTCGCATAAGAGTAAGAACGTGCCCCTCATCCCTTTGCATAAGAGCAATAACGCGCTTCTTATCCCTTCGCATAAGAGCAAAAACGTGCTCCTCATCCCTTTGCATAAGAGGAATAACGCGCCCTTTATCCTTTCGCATAAGAGCAAGAACGTGCCCCTCATCCCTTTGCATAAGAGCAATAACGTGCCCCTTATCCTTTCGCATAAGGGCAATAACGCGCCCCTTATCCCTTCGCATAAGGGCAAGAACGTGCCCCTCATCCCTTTGCATAAGAGCAATAACGTGCCCCTTATCCTTTCGCATAAGGGCAGTATCGCGCCCCTCCTCCCTTCGCATAAGAGCAAGAACGTGCCCCTCATCCCTTTGCATAAGAGCAATAACGTGGCCCTTATCCCTTCGCATAAGGGCAAGAACGCGCCCCTTATCCCTTCGCATAATAGCAAGAACGCGCCCCTTATCCCTTCGCATAAGAGTAAGAACGCGCCTCTTATCCCTTCGCATAAGAGCAAGAACGTGCCCCTCATCCCTTTGCATATGAGCAATAACGCGCCCCTTATCCCTTCGCATAAGAGTAAGAACGCGCCTCTTATCCCTTTGCATAAGAGCAAGAACGTGCCCCTCATCCCTTTGCATAAGAGCAATAACGCGCCCCTTATCGATTCGCATAAGAGCAAGAACGCGCCCCTTATCCCATCGCATAAGAGCAATAACGTGCCCCTTATCCCTTCGCATAAGGGCAAGAACGCGCCCCTTATCCCTTCGCATAAGAGCAAGAACACGCCCCTTATCCCTTCGCATAAGAGCAAGAACGCGCCTCTTATCCCTTCGCATAAGAGCAATAACGTGCCCCTTATCCCTTCGCATAAGAGCAAGAACGTGCCTCTCATCCCTTTGCATAAGAGCAATAACGTGCCCCTAATCCCTTCGCATAAGGGCAAGAACGCGCCCCTTATCCCTTCGCATAAGAGAAATTACGTGCCCCTTATCCTTTCGCATAATGGCAAGAACGTCCCCCTTATCCCTTCGCATAAGAGCAAGAACGCGCCCCTTATCCCTTCGCATAAGAGCAAGAACGTGCCCCTTATCCCTTCGCATAAGAGCAAGAACGTGCCCCTCATCCCTTTGCATAAGAGCAAGAACGTGCCCCTTATCCCTTCGCATAAGAGTAAGAACGCGCTTCTTATCCCTTCGCATAAGAGCAAAAACGTGCCCCTCTTCCCTTTGCATAAGAGCAATAACGCGCCCCTTATCCCTTCGCATAAGAGCAAGAACGTGCCCCTCATCCCTTTGCATAAAAGCAATAACGTGCCCCTTATCCTTTCGCATAAGGGCAAGAACGCGCCCCTTATCCCTTCGCATAAGAACAATAACATGCCCCTTATCCCTTTGCATAAGGGCAAGAACGCGCCCCTTATCCCTTCGCATAAGAGCAAGAACGCGCCCCTTATCCCTTCGCATAAGAGCAAGAACGTGCCCCTCATCCCTTTGCATAAGAGCAATAACGCGCTTCTTATCCCTTCGCATAAGAGCAAGAACGTGCCCCTCATCCCTTTGCATAAGAGCAAGAACGTGCCCCTCATCCCTTTGCATAAGAGCAATAACGTGCCCCTTATCCTTTCGCATAAGGGCAATAACGCGCACCTTATCCCTTCGCATAAGGGCATGAACGTGCCCTTCATCCCTTTGCATAAGAGCAATAACGTATCCCTTATCCCTTCGCATAAGGGCAAGAACGCGCCCCTTATCCCTTCGCATAAGAGCAAGAACGCGCCCCTTATCCCTTCGCATAAGAGTAAGAACGCGCCCCTTATCCCTTCGCATAAGAGCAATAACGTGCCCCTTATCCCTTCGCATAAGGGCAAGAACGCGCCCCTTATCCCTTCGCATAAGAACAATAACATGCCCCTTATCCCTTCGCATAAGGGCAAGAACGCGCCCCTTATCCCTTCGCATAAGAGCAAGAACGTGCCTCTCATCCCTTTGCATAAGAGCAATAACGTGCCCCTAATCCCTTCGCATAAGGGCAAGAACGCGCCCCTCATCCCTTCGCATAAGAGAAATTACGTGCCCCTTATCCTTTCGCATAATGGCAAGAACGTCCCCCTTATCCATTCGCATAAGAGCAAGAACGCGCCCCTTATCCCTTCGCATAAGAGCAAGAACGTGCCCCTTATCCCTTCGCATAAGAGCAAGAACGTGCCCCTCATCCCTTTGCATAAGAGCAAGAACGTGCCCCTTATCCCTTCGCATAAGAGTAAGAACGCGCTTCTTATTCCTTCGCATAAGAGCAAAAACGTGCCCCTCTTCCCTTTGCATAAGAGCAATAACGCGCCCCTTATCCCTTCGCATAAGAGCAAGAACGTGCCCCTCATCCCTTTGCATAAAAGCAATAACGTGCCCCTTATCCTTTCGCATAAGGGCAAGAACGCGCCCCTTATCCCTTCGCATAAGAACAATAACATGCCCCTTATCCCTTTGCATAAGGGCAAGAACGTGCCCCTTATCCCTTCGCATAAGAGCAAGAACGCGCCCCTTATCCCTTCGCATAAGAGCAAGAACGTGCCCCTCATCCCTTTGCATAAGAGCAATAACGCGCTTCTTATCCCTTCGCATAAGAGCAAGAACGTGCCCCTCATCCCTTTGCATAAGAGCAATTACGTGCCCCTTATCCTTTCGCATAAGGGCAATAACGCGCACCTTATCCCTTCGCATAAGGGCATGAACGTGCCCTTCATCCCTTTGCATAAGAGCAATAACGTATCCCTTATCCCTTCGCATAAGGGCAAGAACGCGCCCCTTATCCCTTCGCATAAGAGCAAGAACGCGCCCCTTATCCCTTCGCATAATAGTAAGAACGCGCCCCTTATCCCTTCGCATAAGAGCAATAACGTGCCCCTTATCCCTTCGCATAAGGGCAAGAACGCGCCCCTTATCCCTTCGCATAAGAACAATAACATGCCCCTTATCCCTTCGCATAAGGGCAAGAACGCGCCCCTTATCCCTTCGCATAAGAGCAAGAACGCGCCCCTTATCCCTTCGCATAAGAGTAAGAACGCGCCCCTTATCCCTTCGCATTAGAGCAAGAACGTGCTCCTTATCCCTTCGCATAAGAGCAATAACGCGCCCTTTTTCCCTCCGCATTAGTGCAAGAACGTGCCCCTCATTCCTTTGCATAAGAGCAATAACGTGCCCCTTATCCCTTCGCATAAGGGCAATAACGCGCCCCTTATACCTTCGCATAAGGGCAAGAACGCGCCCCTTATCCCTTCGCATAAGAGCAAGAACGCGCCCCTTATCCCTTCACATAAGAGTAAGAACGCGCCTCTTATCCCTTCGCATAAGAGCAAGAACGTGCCCCTCATCCTTTTTCATAAGAGCAATAACGTGCCCCTTATCCCTTCGCATAAGGGCAAGAACGGGCTCCTTATCCCTTCGCATATGAGCAATAACGTGCCCCTTATCCCTTCGCATAAGAGCAAGAACGCCCCCCTTATCCCTTCGCATAAGAGCAAGAACGCGCCCCTTATCCCTTCGCATAAGAGCAAGAACGCGCCCCTTATCCCTTCGCATAAGAGCAAGAACGCGCCTCTTATCCCTTCGCATAAAAGCAATAATGTGCCCCTTATGCAAAGGGATGATAGGGCACGTTCTTGCTCTTATGCGAAGGGATAAGGGGCACGTTATTGCCCTTATGCGAAAGGATAAGGGGCACGTTATTGCTTTTATGCAAAGGGATGAGGGGCACGTTCTTGCTCTTATGCGAAGGGATAAGGGGCGCGTTATTGCTCTTATGCAAAGGGAAGAGGGGCACGTTTTTGCTCTTATGCGAAGGGATAAGAAGCGCGTTCTTACTCTTATGCGAAGGGATAAGGGGCACGTTCTTGCTCTTATGCGAAGGGATAAGGGGCGCGTTATTGCTCTTATGCAAAGGGATGAGGGGCACGTTCTTGCTCTTATGCTAAGGTAGAAGGGGCGCGTTATTGCTCTTATGCAAAGGGATGAGGGGCACGTTCTTGCTCTTATGCGAAGGGATAAGGGGCGCGTTATTGCTCTTATGCAAAGGGATGAGGGGCACGATCTTACTCTTATGCGAAGGGATAAGGAGAGCGTTATTGCTCTTATGCAAAGGGATAAGGGGCGCGTTCTCGCCCTTATGCGAAGGGATAAGGGGCGCGTTATTGCCCTTATGCGAAGGGATAAGGGGCACATTATTGCTCTTATGCAAAGGAATGAGGGGCACGTTCTTGCTCTCATGCGAAGGCATAAGGGGCAAGTTATTGCTCTTATGCGAAGGGATAAGGGGCGCGTTCTTGCCCTTATGCGAAGGGATAAGGGGCACGTTATTGCTCTTATGCGAAGGGATAAGGGGCACATTATTGCTTTTATGCGAAGGGATAAGAGGCGCGTTCTTGCTCTTATGCGAAGGGATAAGGGGCGCGTTCTTGCTCTTATGCGAAGGGATAAGGGGCGCGTTCTTGCTCTTATGCGAAGGGATAAGAAGCGCGTTCTTACTCTTATGCGAAGGGATAAGGGGCACGTTCTTGCTCTTATGCGAAGGGATAAGGGGCGCGTTATTGCTCTTATGCAAAGGGATAAGGGGCGCGTTCTCGCCCTTATGCGAAGGGATAAGGGGCGCGTTATTGCCCTTATGCGAAGGGATAAGGGGCACATTATTGCTCTTATGCAAAGGAATGAGGGGCACGTTCTTGCTCTCATGCGAAGGCATAAGGGGCAAGTTATTGCTCTTATGCGAAGGGATAAGGGGCGCGTTCTTGCCCTTATGCGAAGGGATAAGGGGCACGTTATTGCTCTTATGCGAAGGGATAAGGGGCACATTATTGCTTTTATGCGAAGGGATAAGAGGCGCGTTCTTGCTCTTATGCGAAGGGATAAGGGGCGCGTTCTTGCTCTTATGCGAAGGGATAAGGGGCGCGTTCTTGCTCTTATGCGAAGGGATAAGGGGGGCGTTCTTGCTCTTATGCGAAGGGATAAGGGGCACGTTATTGCTCATATGCGAAGGGATAAGGAGCCCGTTCTTGCCCTTATGCGAAGGGATAAGGGGCACGTTATTGCTCTTATGAAAAAGGATGAGGGGCACGTTCTTGCTCTTATGCGAAGGGATAAGAGGCGCGTTCTTACTCTTATGTGAAGGGATAAGGGGCGCGTTCTTGCTCTTATGCGAAGGGATAAGGGGCGCGTTCTTGCCCTTATGCGAAGGGATAAGGGGCACGTTATTGCTCTTATGCAAAGGGATGAGGGGCACGTTTTTGCTCTTATGCGAAGGGATAAAGGGCGCGTTATTGCCCTTTTGCGAAAGGATAAGGGGCACGTTATTGCTCTTATGCAAAGGGATGAGGGGCACGTTCTTGCTCTTATGCTAAGGGATAAGGGGCGCGTTATTGCTCTTATGCAAAGGGATGAGGGGCACGTTCTTGCTCTTATGCTAAGGTAGAAGGGGCGCGTTATTGCTCTTATGCAAAGGGATGAGGGGCACGTTCTTGCTCTTATGCGAAGGGATAAGGGGCGCGTTATTGCTCTTATGCAAAGGGATGAGGGGCACGATCTTACTCTTATGCGAAGGGATAAGGAGCGCGTTATTGCTCTTATGCAAAGGGATAAGGGGCGCGTTCTCGCCCTTATGCGAAGGGATAAGGGGCGCGTTATTGCCCTTATGCGAAGGGATAAGGGGCACATTATTGCTCTTATGCAAAGGAATGAGGGGCACGTTCTTGCTCTCATGCGAAGGCATAAGGGGCAAGTTATTGCTCTTATGCGAAGGGATAAGGGGCGCGTTCTTGCCCTTATGCGAAGGGATAAGGGGCACGTTATTGCTCTTATGCGAAGGGATAAGGGGCACATTATTGCTTTTATGCGAAGGGATAAGAGGCGCGTTCTTGCTCTTATGCGAAGGGATAAGGGGCGCGTTCTTGCTCTTATGCGAAGGGATAAGGGGCGCGTTCTTGCTCTTATGCGAAGGGATAAGGGGCGCGTTCTTGCTCTTATGCGAAGGGATAAGGGGCACGTTATTGCTCATATGCGAAGGGATAAGGAGCCCGTTCTTGCCCTTATGCGAAGGGATAAGGGGCACGTTATTGCTCTTATGAAAAAGGATGAGGGGCACGTTCTTGCTCTTATGCGAAGGGATAAGAGGCGCGTTCTTACTCTTATGTGAAGGGATAAGGGGCGCGTTCTTGCTCTTATGCGAAGGGATAAGGGGCGCGTTCTTGCCCTTATGCGAAGGTATAAGGGGCGCGTTATTGCCCTTATGCGAAGGGATAAGGGGCACGTTATTGCTCTTATGCAAAGGAATGAGGGGCACGTTCTTGCACTAATGCGGAGGGAAAAAGGGCGCGTTATTGCTCTTATGCGAAGGGATAAGGAGCACGTTCTTGCTCTAATGCGAAGGGATAAGGGGCGCGTTCTTACTCTTATGCGAAGGGATAAGGGGCGCGTTCTTGCTCTTATGCGAAGGGATAAGGGGCGCGTTCTTGCCCTTATGCGAAGGGATAAGGGGCATGTTATTGTTCTTATGCGAAGGGATAAGGGGCGCGTTCTTGCCCTTATGCGAAGGGATAAGGGGCACGTTATTACTCTTATGCTAAGGGATAAGGGGCGCGTTCTTACTCTTATGCGAAGGGATAAGGGGCGCGTTCTTGCTCTTATGCGAAGGGATAAGGGGCGCGTTCTTGCCCTTATGCGAAGGGATAAGGGATACGTTATTGCTCTTATGCAAAGGGATGAAGGGCACGTTCATGCCCTTATGCGAAGGGATAAGGTGCGCGTTATTGCCCTTATGCGAAAGGATAAGGGGCACGTTATTGCTCTTATGCAAAGGGATGAGGGGCACGTTCTTGCTCTTATGCGAAGGGATAAGAAGCGCGTTATTGCTCTTATGCAAAGGGATGAGGGGCACGTTCTTGCTCTTATGCGAAGGGATAAGGGGCGCGTTCTTGCTCTTATGCGAAGGGATAAGGGGCGCGTTCTTGCCCTTATGCAAAGGGATAAGGGGCATGTTATTGTTCTTATGCGAAGGGATAAGGGGCGCGTTCTTGCCCTTATGCGAAGGGATAAGGGGCACGTTATTGCTCTTATGCGAAGGGATAAGGGGCGCGTTCTTACTCTTATGCGAAGGGATAAGGGGCGCGTTCTTGCTCTTATGCGAAGGGATAAGGGGCGCGTTCTTGCCCTTATGCGAAGTGATAAGGGATACGTTATTGCTCTTATGCAAAGGGATGAAGGGCACGTTCTTGCCCTTATGCGAAGGGATAAGGTGCGCGTTATTGCCATTATGCGAAAGGATAAGGGGCACGTTATTGCTCTTATGCAAAGGGATGAGGGGCACGTTCTTGCTCTTATGCGAAGGGATAAGAAGCGCGTTATTGCTTTTATGCAAAGGGATGAGGGGCACGTTCTTACTCTTATGCGAAGAGATAAGGGGCACGTTATTGCTTTTATGCGAAGGGATAAGAGGCGCGTTCTTGCTCTTATGCGAAGGGATAAGGGGCGCGTTCTTGCTCTTATGCGAAGGGATAAGGGGCGCGTTCTTGCTCTTATGCGAAGGGATAAGGGGGGCGTTCTTGCTCTTATGCGAAGGGATAAGGGGCACGTTATTGCTCTTATGCGAAGGGATAAGGAGCCCGTTCTTGCCCTTATGCGAAGGGATAAGGGGCACGTTATTGCTATTATGCAAAGGGATGAGGGGCACGTTCTTGCTCTTATGCGAAGGGATAAGAGGCGCGTTCTTACTCTTATGTGAAGGGATAAGGGGCGCGTTCTTGCTCTTATGCGAAGGGATAAGGGGCGCGTTCTTGCCCTTATGCGAAGGGATAAGGGGCACGTTATTGCTCTTATGCAAAGGTATGAGGGGCACGTTCTTGCTCTTATGCAAAGGTATAAGGGGCGCGTTATTGCCCTTATGCGAAGGGATAAAGGGCACGTTATTGCTCTTATGCAAAGGAATGAGGGGCACGTTCTTGCACTAATGCGAAGGGAAAAATGGCGCGTTATTGCTCTTATGCGAAGGGATAAGGGGCACGTTCTTGCTCTTATGCGAAGGGATAAGGGGCGCGTTCTTACTCTTATGCGAAGGGATAAGGGGCGCGTTCTTGCTCTTATGCGAAGGGATAAGGGGCGCGTTCTTGCCCTTATGCGAAGGGATAAGGGGCATGTTATTGTTCTTATGCGAAGGGATAAGGGGCGCGTTCTTGCCCTTATGCGAAGGGATAAGGGGCACGTTATTGCTCTTATGCGAAGGGATAAGGGGCGCGTTCTTACTCTTATGCGAAGGGATAAGGGGCGCGTTCTTGCTCTTATGCGAAGGGATAAGGGGCGCGTTCTTGCCCTTATGCGAAGGGATAAGGGATTCGTTATTGCTCTTATGCAAAGGGATGAAGGGCACGTTCTTGCTCTTATGCGAAGGGATAAGGTGCGCGTTATTGCCCTTATGCGAAAGGATAAGGGGCACGTTATTGCTCTTATGCAAAGGGATGAGGGGCACGTTCTTGCTCTTATGCGAAGGGATAAGAAGCGCGTTATTGCTCTTATGCAAAGGGATGAGGGGCACGTTCTTACTCTTATGCGAAGGGATAAGGGGCGCGTTATTGCCCTTATGCGAAAGGATAAGGGGCAAGTTATTGCTCTTATGCAAAGGGATGAGAAGCACATTCTTGCTCTTATGCGAAGGGATAAGGGGCGCGTTATTGCTCTTATGCAAAGGGATGAGGGGCACGTTCTTGCTCTTATGCTAAGGTATAAAGGGCGCGTTATTGCTCTTATGCAAAGGGATGAGGGGCACGTTTTTGCTCTTATGCGAAGGGATAAGGGGCGCGTTATTGCTCTTATGCAAAGGGATGAGGGGCCCGATCTTACTCTTATGCGAAGGGATAAGGAGCGCGTTATTGCTCTTATGCAAAGGGATGAGGGGCACGTTCTTGCTCTTATGCAAAGGGATAAGGGGCGCGTTCTTGCCCTTATGCGAAAGGATAAGGGGCGCGTTCTTGCCCTTATGCGAAGGGATAAGGGGCGCGTTCTTGCTCTTATGCGAAGGGATAAGGGGCACGTTCTTGCTCTTATGCGAAGGGATAAGAAGCGCGTTATTGCTCTTATGCAAAGGGATGAGGGGCACGTTCTTACTCTTATGCGAAGGGATAAGGGGCGCGTTATTGCCCTTATGCGAAAGGATAAGGGGCAAGTTATTGCTCTTATGCAAAGGGATGAGAAGCACATTCTTGCTCTTATGCGAAGGGATAAGGGGCGCGTTATTGCTCTTATGCAAAGGGATGAGGGGCACGTTCTTGCTCTTATGCTAAGGTATAAAGGGCGCGTTATTGCTCTTATGCAAAGGGATGAGGGGCACGTTTTTGCTCTTATGCGAAGGGATAAGGGGCGCGTTATTGCTCTTATGCAAAGGGATGAGGGGCCCGATCTTACTCTTATGCGAAGGGATAAGGAGCGCGTTATTGCTCTTATGCAAAGGGATGAGGGGCACGTTCTTGCTCTTATGCAAAGGGATAAGGGGCGCGTTCTTGCCCTTATGCGAAAGGATAAGGGGCGCGTTCTTGCCCTTATGCGAAGGGATAAGGGGCGCGTTCTTGCTCTTATGCGAAGGGATAAGGGGCGCGTTCTTGCCCTTTTGCGAAGGGATAAGGGGCGCGTTCTAACTCTTATGCGAAGGGATAAGAGGCGCGTTCTTGCTCTTATGCGAAGGGATAAGGGGCGCGTTCTTGCCCTTATGCGAAGGGATAAGGGGCACGTTATTGCTCTTATGCAAAGAAATGAGGGGCACGTTCTTGCTCTTATGCGAAGGGATAAGGGGCGCGTTATTGCCCTAATGCGAAAGGATGAGGGGCACGTTCTTGCTCTTATGCGAAGCGATAAGGGGCGCGTTATTGCTCTTATGCAAAAGGAAGAGGGGCAAGTTTTTGCTCTTATGCGAAGGGATAAGAGGCGCGTTCTTACTCTTATGCGAAGGGATAAGGGGCACGTTATTGCTCTTATGCAAAGGGATGATAGGGCACGTTCTTGCTCTTATGCGAAGGGATAAGGGGCGCGTTATTGCCCTTATGCGAAAGGATAAGGGGCACGTTATTGCTTTTATGCAAAGGGATGAGGGGCACGTTCTTGCTCTTATGCGAAGGGATAAGAAGCGCGTTATTGCTCTTATGCAAAGGGAAGAGGGGCACGTTTTTGCTCTTATGCGAAGGGATAAGAAGCGCGTTCTTACTCTTATGCGAAGGGATAAGGGGCACGTTCTTGCTCTTATGCAAAGGGATGAGGGGCACGTTCTTGCTCTTATGCGAAGGGATAAGGGGCACGTTCTTGCTCTTATGCGAAGGGATAAGGGGCGCGTTCTTGCTCTTATGCGAAGGGATAAGGGGGACGTTCTTGCCATTATGCGAAAGGATAAGGGGCACGTAATTTCTCTTATGCGAAGGGATAAGGGGCGCGTTCTTGCCCTTATGCGAAGGGATTAGGGGCACGTTATTGCTCTTATGCAAAGGGATGAGAGGCACGTTCTTGCTCTTATGCGAAGGGATAAGGGGCACGTTATTGCTCTTATGCGAAGGGATAAGAGGCGCGTTCTTGCTCTAATGCGAAGGGATAAGGGGCGCGTTCTTACTCTTATGCGAAGGGATAAGGGGCGCGTTCTTGCTCTTATGCGAAGGGATAAGGGGCGCGTTCTTGCCCTTATGCGAAGGGATAAGGGGCATGTTATTGTTCTTATGCGAAGGGATAAGGGGCGCGTTCTTGCCCTTATGCGAAGGGATAAGGGGCACGTTATTACTCTTATGCGAAGGGATAAGGGGCGCGTTCTTACTCTTATGCGAAGGGATAAGGGGCGCGTTCTTGCTCTTATGCGAAGGGATAAGGGGCGCGTTCTTGCCCTTATGCGAAGGGATAAGGGATACGTTATTGCTCTTATGCAAAGGGATGAAGGGCACGTTCATGCCCTTATGCGAAGGGATAAGGTGCGCGTTATTGCCCTTATGCGAAAGGATAAGGGGCACGTTATTGCTCTTATGCAAAGGGATGAGGGGCACGTTCTTGCTCTTATGCGAAGGGATAAGAAGCGCGTTATTGCTCTTATGCAAAGGGATGAGGGGCACGTTCTTGCTCTTATGCGAAGGGATAAGGGGCGCGTTCTTGCTCTTATGCGAAGGGATAAGGGGCGCGTTCTTGCCCTTATGCAAAGGGATAAGGGGCATGTTATTGTTCTTATGCGAAGGGATAAGGGGCGCGTTCTTGCCCTTATGCGAAGGGATAAGGGGCACGTTATTGCTCTTATGCGAAGGGATAAGGGGCGCGTTCTTACTCTTATGCGAAGGGATAAGGGGCGCGTTCTTGCTCTTATGCGAAGGGATAAGGGGCGCGTTCTTGCCCTTATGCGAAGTGATAAGGGATACGTTATTGCTCTTATGCAAAGGGATGAAGGGCACGTTCTTGCCCTTATGCGAAGGGATAAGGTGCGCGTTATTGCCATTATGCGAAAGGATAAGGGGCACGTTATTGCTCTTATGCAAAGGGATGAGGGGCACGTTCTTGCTCTTATGCGAAGGGATAAGAAGCGCGTTATTGCTTTTATGCAAAGGAATGAGGGGCACGTTCTTACTCTTATGCGAAGAGATAAGGGGCACGTTATTGCTTTTATGCGAAGGGATAAGAGGCGCGTTCTTGCTCTTATGCGAAGGGATAAGGGGCGCGTTCTTGCTCTTATGCGAAGGGATAAGGGGCGCGTTCTTGCTCTTATGCGAAGGGATAAGGGGGGCGTTCTTGCTCTTATGCGAAGGGATAAGGGGCACGTTATTGCTCTTATGCGAAGGGATAAGGAGCCCGTTCTTGCCCTTATGCGAAGGGATAAGGGGCACGTTATTGCTATTATGCAAAGGGATGAGGGGCACGTTCTTGCTCTTATGCGAAGGGATAAGAGGCGCGTTCTTACTCTTATGTGAAGGGATAAGGGGCGCGTTCTTGCTCTTATGCGAAGGGATAAGGGGCGCGTTCTTGCCCTTATGCGAAGGGATAAGGGGCACGTTATTGCTCTTATGCAAAGGTATGAGGGGCACGTTCTTGCTCTTATGCAAAGGTATAAGGGGCGCGTTATTGCCCTTATGCGAAGGGATAAAGGGCACGTTATTGCTCTTATGCAAAGGAATGAGGGGCACGTTCTTGCACTAATGCGAAGGGAAAAATGGCGCGTTATTGCTCTTATGCGAAGGGATAAGGGGCACGTTCTTGCTCTTATGCGAAGGGATAAGGGGCGCGTTCTTACTCTTATGCGAAGGGATAAGGGGCGCGTTCTTGCTCTTATGCGAAGGGATAAGGGGCGCGTTCTTGCCCTTATGCGAAGGGATAAGGGGCATGTTATTGTTCTTATGCGAAGGGATAAGGGGCGCGTTCTTGCCCTTATGCGAAGGGATAAGGGGCACGTTATTGCTCTTATGCGAAGGGATAAGGGGCGCGTTCTTACTCTTATGCGAAGGGATAAGGGGCGCGTTCTTGCTCTTATGCGAAGGGATAAGGGGCGCGTTCTTGCCCTTATGCGAAGGGATAAGGGATTCGTTATTGCTCTTATGCAAAGGGATGAAGGGCACGTTCTTGCTCTTATGCGAAGGGATAAGGTGCGCGTTATTGCCCTTATGCGAAAGGATAAGGGGCACGTTATTGCTCTTATGCAAAGGGATGAGGGGCACGTTCTTGCTCTTATGCGAAGGGATAAGAAGCGCGTTATTGCTCTTATGCAAAGGGATGAGGGGCACGTTCTTACTCTTATGCGAAGGGATAAGGGGCGCGTTATTGCCCTTATGCGAAAGGATAAGGGGCAAGTTATTGCTCTTATGCAAAGGGATGAGAAGCACATTCTTGCTCTTATGCGAAGGGATAAGGGGCGCGTTATTGCTCTTATGCAAAGGGATGAGGGGCACGTTCTTGCTCTTATGCTAAGGTATAAAGGGCGCGTTATTGCTCTTATGCAAAGGGATGAGGGGCACGTTTTTGCTCTTATGCGAAGGGATAAGGGGCGCGTTATTGCTCTTATGCAAAGGGATGAGGGCCCCGATCTTACTCTTATGCGAAGGGATAAGGAGCGCGTTATTGCTCTTATGCAAAGGGATGAGGGGCACGTTCTTGCTCTTATGCAAAGGGATAAGGGGCGCGTTCTTGCCCTTATGCGAAAGGATAAGGGGCGCGTTCTTGCCCTTATGCGAAGGGATAAGGGGCGCGTTCTTGCTCTTATGCGAAGGGATAAGGGGCACGTTCTTGCTCTTATGCGAAGGGATAAGAAGCGCGTTATTGCTCTTATGCAAAGGGATGAGGGGCACGTTCTTACTCTTATGCGAAGGGATAAGGGGCGCGTTATTGCCCTTATGCGAAAGGATAAGGGGCAAGTTATTGCTCTTATGCAAAGGGATGAGAAGCACATTCTTGCTCTTATGCGAAGGGATAAGGGGCGCGTTATTGCTCTTATGCAAAGGGATGAGGGGCACGTTCTTGCTCTTATGCTAAGGTATAAAGGGCGCGTTATTGCTCTTATGCAAAGGGATGAGGGGCACGTTTTTGCTCTTATGCGAAGGGATAAGGGGCGCGTTATTGCTCTTATGCAAAGGGATGAGGGGCCCGATCTTACTCTTATGCGAAGGGATAAGGAGCGCGTTATTGCTCTTATGCAAAGGGATGAGGGGCACGTTCTTGCTCTTATGCAAAGGGATAAGGGGCGCGTTCTTGCCCTTATGCGAAAGGATAAGGGGCGCGTTCTTGCCCTTATGCGAAGGGATAAGGGGCGCGTTCTTGCTCTTATGCGAAGGGATAAGGGGCGCGTTCTTGCCCTTTTGCGAAGGGATAAGGGGCGCGTTCTAACTCTTATGCGAAGGGATAAGAGGCGCGTTCTTGCTCTTATGCGAAGGGATAAGGGGCGCGTTCTTGCCCTTATGCGAAGGGATAAGGGGCACGTTATTGCTCTTATGCAAAGAAATGAGGGGCACGTTCTTGCTCTTATGCGAAGGGATAAGGGGCGCGTTATTGCCCTAATGCGAAAGGATGAGGGGCACGTTCTTGCTCTTATGCGAAGCGATAAGGGGCGCGTTATTGCTCTTATGCAAAAGGAAGAGGGGCAAGTTTTTGCTCTTATGCGAAGGGATAAGAGGCGCGTTCTTACTCTTATGCGAAGGGATAAGGGGCACGTTATTGCTCTTATGCAAAGGGATGATAGGGCACGTTCTTGCTCTTATGCGAAGGGATAAGGGGCGCGTTATTGCCCTTATGCGAAAGGATAAGGGGCACGTTATTGCTTTTATGCAAAGGGATGAGGGGCACGTTCTTGCTCTTATGCGAAGGGATAAGAAGCGCGTTATTGCTCTTATGCAAAGGGAAGAGGGGCACGTTTTTGCTCTTATGCGAAGGGATAAGAAGCGCGTTCTTACTCTTATGCGAAGGGATAAGGGGCACGTTCTTGCTCTTATGCAAAGGGATGAGGGGCACGTTCTTGCTCTTATGCGAAGGGATAAGGGGCACGTTCTTGCTCTTATGCGAAGGGATAAGGGGCGCGTTCTTGCTCTTATGCGAAGGGATAAGGGGGACGTTCTTGCCATTATGCGAAAGGATAAGGGGCACGTAATTTCTCTTATGCGAAGGGATAAGGGGCGCATTCTTGCCCTTATGCGAAGGGATTAGGGGCACGTTATTGCTCTTATGCAAAGGGATGAGAGGCACGTTCTTGCTCTTATGCGAAGGGATAAGGGGCACGTTATTGCTCTTATGCGAAGGGATAAGAGGCGCGTTCTTGCTCTTATGCGAAGGGATAAGGGGCGTGTTCTTGCTCTTATGCGAAGGGATAAGGGGCGCGTTCTTGCCCTTATGCGAAGGGATAAGGGGCACGTTATTGCTCTTATGCGATGGGATAAGGGGCGCGTTCTTGCTCTTATGCGAATCGATAAGGGGCGCGTTATTGCTCTTATGCAAAGGGATGAGGGGCACGTTCTTGCTCTTATGCAAAGGGATAAGAGGCGCGTTCTTACTCTTATGCGAAGGGATAAGGGGCGCGTTATTGCTCATATGCAAAGGGATGAGGGGCACGTTCTTGCTCTTATGCGAAGGGATAAGAGGCGCGTTCTTACTCTTATGCGAAGGGATAAGGGGCGCGTTCTTGCTATTATGCGAAGGGATAAGGGGCGCGTTCTTGCCCTTATGCGAAGGGATAAGGGCCACGTTATTGCTCTTATGCAAAGGGATGAGGGGCACGTTCTTGCTCTTATGCGAAGGGATGAGGGGCGCGATATTGCCCTTATGCGAAAGGATAAGGGGCACGTTATTGCTCTTATGCAAAGGGATGAGGGGCACGTTCTTGCCCTTATGCGAAGGGATAAGGGGCGCGTTATTGCCCTTATGCGAAAGGATAAGGGGCACGTTATTGCTCTTATGCAAAGGGATGAGGGGCACGTTCTTGCTCTTATGCGAAAGGATAAAGGGCGCGTTATTGCTCTTATGCAAAGGGATGAGGAGCACGTTCTTGCTCTTATGCGAAGGGATAAGAAGCGCGTTATTGCTCTTATGCAAAGGGATGAGGGGCACGTTCTTACTCTTATGCGAAGGGATAAGGGGCGCGATATTGCTCTTATGCAAAGGGATGAGGGGCACGTTCTTGCTCTTATGCGAAGGGATAAGAGGCGCGGTCTTACTCTTATGTGAAGGGATAAGGGGCGCGTTATTGCTCTTATGCAAAGGGATGAGGGGCACGTTATTGCTCTTATGCAAAGGGATGAGGGGCATGTTCTTGCTCTTATGCGAAGGAATAAGGGGCGCGTTCTTGCCCTTATGCGAAAGGATAAGGGGCGCGTTCTTGCCCTTATGCGAAGGGATAAGGGGCGCGTTCTTGCCCTTATGCGAAGGGATAAGGGGCGCGTTCTTGCCCTTATGCGAAGGAATAAGAGGCGCGTTCTTACTCTTATGCGAAGGGATAAGAGGCGCGTTCTTACTCTTATGCAAAGGGATAAGGGGCGCGTTCTTGACCTTATGCGAATGGATAAGGGGCACGTTATTGCTCTTATGCGAAGGGATAAGGGGCACGTTATTGCTCTTATGCGAAGGGATAAGAGGCGCGTTCTTACTCTTATGCGAAGGGATAAGGGGCGCGTTCTTGCTCTTATGCGAAGGGATAAGGGGCGCGTTCTTGCCCTTATGCGAAGGGATAAGGGGCACGTTATTGCTCTTATGCAAAGGGATGAGGGGCACGTTTTTGCTCTTATGCGAAGGGATAATGGGCGCGTTATTGCCCTTTTGCGAAAGGATAAGGGGCACGTTATTGCTCTTATGCAAAGGGATGAGGGGCACGTTCTTGCTCTTATGCGAAGGGATAAGGGGCGCGTTATTGCTCTTATGCAAAGGGATGAGGGGCACGTTCTTGCTCTTATGCTGAGGTAGAAGGGGCGCGTTATTGCTCTTATGCAAAGGGATGAGGGGCACGTTCTTGCTCTTATGCGAAGGGATAAGGGGCGCGTTATTGCTCTTATGCAAAGGGATGAGGGGCACGATCTTACTCTTATGCGAAGGGATAAGGAGCGCGTTATTGCTCTTATGCAAAGGGATAAGGGGCGCGTTCTCGCCCTTATGCGAAGGGATAAGGGGCGCGTTATTGCCCTTATGCGAAGGGATAAGGGGCACATTACTGCTCTTATGCAAAGGAATGAGGGGCACGGTCTTGCTCTCATGCGAAGGCATAAGGGGCAAGTTATTGCTCTTATGCGAAGGGATAAGGGGCGCGTTCTTGCCCTTATGCGAAGGGATAAGGGGCACGTTATTGCTCTTATGCGAAGGGATAAGGGGCACGTTATTGCTTTTATGCGAAGGGATAAGAGGCGCGTTCTTGCTCTTATGCGAAGGGATAAGGGGCGCGTTCTTGCTCTTATGCGAAGGGATAAGGGGCGCGTTCTTGCTCTTATGCGAAGGGATAAGGGGGGCGTTCTTGCTCTTATGCGAAGGGATAAGGGGCACGTTATTGCTCATATGCGAAGGGATAAGGAGCCTGTTCTTGCCCTTATGCGAAGGGATAAGGGGCACGTTATTGCTCTTATGCAAAAGGATGAGGGGCACGTTCTTGCTCTTATGCGAAGGGATAAGAGGCGCGTTCTTACTCTTATGTGAAGGGATAAGGGGCGCGTTCTTGCTCTTATGCGAAGGGATAAGGGGCGCGTTCTTGCCCTTATGCGAAGGGATAAGGGGCACGTTATTGCTCTTATGCAAAGGTATGAGGGGCGCGTTCTTGCCCTTATGCGAAGGGATAAGGGGCACGTTATTGCTCTTATGCAAAGGTATGAGGGGCACGTTCTTGCTCTTATGCGAAGGTATAAGGGGCGCGTTATTGCCCTTATGCGAAGGGATAAGGGGCACGTTATTGCTCTTATGCAAAGGAATGAGGGGCACGTTCTTGCACTAATGCGGAGGGAAAAAGGGCGCGTTATTGCTCTTATGCGAAGGGATAAGGAGCACGTTCTTGCTCTAATGCGAAGGGATAAGGGGCGCGTTCTTACTCTTATGCGAAGGGATAAGGGGCGCGTTCTTGCTCTCATGCGAAGGGATAAGGGGCGCGTTCTTGCCCTTATGCGAAGGGATAAGGGGCATGTTATTGTTCTTATGCGAAGGGATAAAGGGCGCGTTCTTGCCCTTATGCGAAGGGATAAGGGGCACGTTATTGCTCTTATGCGAAGGGATAAGGGGCGCGTTCTTACTCTTATGCGAAGGGATAAGGGGCGCGTTATTGCTCTTATGCGAAGGGATAAGGGGCGCGTTCTTGCCCTTATGCGAAGGGATATGGGATACGTTATTGCTCTTATGCAAAGGGATGAAGGGCACGTTCTTGCCCTTATGCGAAGGGATAAGGTGCGCGTTATTGCTCTTATGCAAAGGGATGAGGGGCACGTTCTTGCTCTTATGCGAAGGGATAAGAAGCGCGTTATTGCTCTTATGCAAAGGGATGAGGGGCACGTTCTTACTCTTATGCGAAGAGATAAGGGGCACGTTATTGCTTTTATGCGAAGGGATAAGAGGCGCGTTCTTGCTCTTATGCGAAGGGATAAGGGGCGCGTTCTTGCTCTTATGCGAAGGGATAAGGGGCGCGTTCTTGCTCTTATGCGAAGGGATAAGGGGCGCGTTCTTGCCCTTATGCGAAGGGATAAGGGATACGTTATTGCTCTTATGCAAAGGGATGAAGGGCACGTTCTTGCCCTTATGCGAAAGGATAAGGGGCACGTTATTGCTCTTATGCAAAGGGATGAGGGGCACGTTCTTGCTCTTATGCGAAGGGATAAGAAGCGCGTTATTGCTCTTATGCAAAGGGATGAGGGGCACGTTCTTACTCTTATGCGAAGAGATAAGGGGCACGTTATTGCTTTTATGCGAAGGGATAAGAGGCGCGTTCTTGCTCTTATGCGAAGGGATAAGGGGCGCGTTCTTGCTCTTATGCGAAGGGATAAGGGGCGCGTTCTTGCTCTTATGCAAAGGGATAAGGGGGGCGTTCTTGCTCTTATGCGAAGGGATAAGGGGCACGTTATTGCTCTTATGCGAAGGGATAAGGAGCCCGTTCTTGCCCTTATGCGAAGGGATAAGGGGCACGTTATTGCTCTTATGCAAAGGGATGAGGGGCACGTTCTTGCTCTTATGCGAAGGGATAAGAGGCGCGTTCTTACTCTTATGTGAAGGGATAAGGGGCGCGTTCTTGCTCTTATGCGAAGGGATAAGGGGCGCGTTCTTGCCCTTATGCGAAGGGATAAGGGGCATGTTATTGTTCTTATGCGAAGGGATAAGGGGCACGTTATTGCTCTTATGCGAAGGGATAAAGGGCGCGTTCTTACTCTTATGCGAAGGGATAAGGGGCGCGTTCTTGCTCTTATGCGAAGGGATAAGGGGCGCGTTCTTGCCCATATGCGAAGGGATAAGGGGCACGTTATTGCTCTTATGCAAAGGGATGAGGGGCACGTTCTTGCTCTTATGCGAAGGGATAAGGGGCGCGTTATTGCCCTTATGCGAAAGGATAAGGGGCACGTTATTGCTCTTATGCAAAGGGATGAGGGGCACGTTCTTGCTCTTATGCGAAGGGATAAGGGGCGCGTTATTGCTCTTATGCAAAGGGATGAGGGGCACGTTCTTGCTCTTATGCAAAGGGATAAGAGGCGCATTCTTACTCTTATGCGAAGGGATAAGGGGCGCGTTATTGCTCTTATGCAAAGGGATGAGGGGCACGTTCTTGCTCTTATGCGAAGGGATAAGAGGCGCGTTCTTACTCTTATGCGAAGGGATAAGAGGCGCGTTCTTGCTCTTATGCGAAGGGATAAGGGGCGCGTTCTTGCCCTTATGCGAAGGGATAAGGGGCACGTTATTGCTCTTATGCAAAGTGATGAGGGGCACGTTCTTGCTCTTATGCGAAGGGATAAGGGGCGCGTTCTTACTCTTATGCGAAGGGATAAGGGGCGCGTTCTTGCCCTTATGCGAAGGGATAAGGGGCACGTTATTGCTCTTATGCGAAGGGATAAGGAGCCCGTTCTTGCCCTTATGCGAAGGGATAAGGGGCACGTTATTGCTATTATGCAAAGGGATGAGGGGCACGTTCTTGCTCTTATGCGAAGGGATAAAAGGCGCGTTCTTACTCTTATGTGAAGGGATAAGGGGCGCGTTCTTGCTCTTATGCGAAGGGATAAGGGGCGCGTTCTTGCCCTTATGCGAAGGGATAAAGGGCGCGTTATTGCTCTTATGCAAAGGGATGAGGGGCACGTTATTGCTCTTATGCAAAGGGATGAGGGGCACGTTCTTGCTCTTATGCGAAGGGATAAGGGGCGCGTTATTGCCCTTATGCGAAAGGATAAGGGGCACGTTATTGCTCTTATGCAAAGGGATGAGGGGCACGTTCTTGCTCTTATGCGAAGGGATAAGGGGCGCGTTATTGCTCTTATGCAAAGGGATGAGGGGCACGTTCTTGCTCTTATGCAAAGGGATAAGAGGCGCATTCTTACTCTTATGCGAAGGGATAAGGGGCGCGTTATTGCTCTTATGCAAAGGGATGAGGGGCACGTTCTTGCTCTTATGCGAAGGGATAAGAGGCGCGTTCTTACTCTTATGCGAAGGGATAAGAGGCGCGTTCTTGCTCTTTTGCGAAGGGATAAGGGGCGCGTTCTTGCTCTTATGCGAAGGGATAAGGGGCGCGTTCTTGCTCTTATGCGAAGGGATAAGGGGGGCGTTCTTGCTCTTATGCGAAGGGATAAGGGGCACGTTATTGCTCTTATGCGAAGGGATAAGGAGCCCGTTCTTGCCCTTATGCGAAGGGATAAGGGGCACGTTATTGCTCTTATGCAAAGGGATGAGGGGCACGTTCTTGCTCTTATGCGAAGGGATAAGAGGCGCGTTCTTACTCTTATGTGAAGGGATAAGGGGCGCGTTCTTGCTCTTATGCGAAGGGATAAGGGGCGCGTTCTTGCCCTTATGCGAAGGGATAAGGGGCATGTTATTGTTCTTATGCGAAGGGATAAGGGGCACGTTATTGCTCTTATGCGAAGGGATAAAGGGCGCGTTCTTACTCTTATGCGAAGGGATAAGGGGCGCGTTCTTGCTCTTATGCGAAGGGATAAGGGGCGCGTTCTTGCCCATATGCAAAGGGATAAGGGGCACGTTATTGCTCTTATGCAAAGGGATGAGGGGCACGTTCTTGCTCTTATGCGAAGGGATAAGGGGCGCGTTATTGCCCTTATGCGAAAGGATAAGGGGCACGTTATTGCTCTTATGCAAAGGGATGAGGGGCACGTTCTTGCTTTTATGCGAAGGGATAAGGGGCGCGTTATTGCCCTTATGCGAAAGGATAAGGGGCACGTTATTGCTCTTATGCAAAGGGATGAGGGGCACGTTCTTGCTCTTATGCGAAAGGATAAAGGGCGCGTTATTGCTCTTATGCAAAGGGATGAGGAGCACGTCCTTGCTCTTATGCGAAGGGATAAGAAGCGCGTTATTGCTCTTATGCAAAGGGATGAGGGGCACGTTCTTACTCTTATGCGAAGGGATAAGGGGCGCGATATTGCTCTTATGCAAAGGGATGAGGGGCACGTTCTTACTCTTATGCGAAGGGATAAGGGGCGCGATATTGCTCTTATGCAAAGGGATGAGGGGCACGTTCTTGCTCTTATGCGAAGGGATAAGAGGCGCGGTCTTACTCTTATGTGAAGGGATAAGGGGCGCGTTATTGCTCTTATGCAAAGGGATGAGGGGCACGTTATTGCTCTTATGCAAAGGGATGAGGGGCATGTTCTTGCTCTTATGCGAAGGAATAAGGGGCGCGTTCTTGCCCTTATGCGAAAGGATAAGGGGCGCGTTCTTGCCCTTATGCGAAGGGATAAGGGGCGCGTTCTTGCCCTTATGCGAAGGGATAAGGGGCGCGTTCTTGCCCTTATGCGAAGGAATAAGAGGCGCGTTCTTACTCTTATGCGAAGGGATAAGGGGCGCGTTCTTGCCCATATGCGAAGGGATAAGGGGCACGTTATTGCTCTTATGCAAAGGGATGAGGGGCACGTTCTTGCTCTTATGCGAAGGGATAAGGGGCGCGTTATTGCCCTTATGCGAAAGGATAAGGGGCACGTTATTGCTCTTATGCAAAGGGATGAGGGGCACGTTCTTGCTCTTATGCGAAGGGATAAGGGGCGCGTTATTGCTCTTATGCAAAGGGATGAGGGGCACGTTCTTGCTCTTATGCAAAGGGATAAGAGGCGCATTCTTACTCTTATGCGAAGGGATAAGGGGCGCGTTATTGCTCTTATGCAAAGGGATGAGGGGCACGTTCTTGCTCTTATGCGAAGGGATAAGAGGCGCGTTCTTACTCTTATGCGAAGGGATAAGAGGCGCGTTCTTGCCCTTATGCGAAGGGATAAGGGGCGCGTTATTGCCCTTATGCGAAGGGATAAGGGGCACATTACTGCTCTTATGCAAAGGAATGAGGGGCACGGTCTTGCTCTCATGCGAAGGCATAAGGGGCAAGTTATTGCTCTTATGCGAAGGGATAAGGGGCGCGTTCTTGCCCTTATGCGAAGGGATAAGGGGCACGTTATTGCTCTTATGCGAAGGGATAAGGGGCACGTTATTGCTTTTATGCGAAGGGATAAGAGGCGCGTTCTTGCTCTTATGCGAAGGGATAAGGGGCGCGTTCTTGCTCTTATGCGAAGGGATAAGGGGCGCGTTCTTGCTCTTATGCGAAGGGATAAGGGGGGCGTTCTTGCTCTTATGCGAAGGGATAAGGGGCACGTTATTGCTCATATGCGAAGGGATAAGGAGCCTGTTCTTGCCCTTATGCGAAGGGATAAGGGGCACGTTATTGCTCTTATGCAAAAGGATGAGGGGCACGTTCTTGCTCTTATGCGAAGGGATAAGAGGCGCGTTCTTACTCTTATGTGAAGGGATAAGGGGCGCGTTCTTGCTCTTATGCGAAGGGATAAGGGGCGCGTTCTTGCCCTTATGCGAAGGGATAAGGGGCACGTTATTGCTCTTATGCAAAGGTATGAGGGGCGCGTTCTTGCCCTTATGCGAAGGGATAAGGGGCACGTTATTGCTCTTATGCAAAGGTATGAGGGGCACGTTCTTGCTCTTATGCGAAGGTATAAGGGGCGCGTTATTGCCCTTATGCGAAGGGATAAGGGGCACGTTATTGCTCTTATGCAAAGGAATGAGGGGCACGTTCTTGCACTAATGCGGAGGGAAAAAGGGCGCGTTATTGCTCTTATGCGAAGGGATAAGGAGCACGTTCTTGCTCTAATGCGAAGGGATAAGGGGCGCGTTCTTACTCTTATGCGAAGGGATAAGGGGCGCGTTCTTGCTCTCATGCGAAGGGATAAGGGGCGCGTTCTTGCCCTTATGCGAAGGGATAAGGGGCATGTTATTGTTCTTATGCGAAGGGATAAAGGGCGCGTTCTTGCCCTTATGCGAAGGGATAAGGGGCACGTTATTGCTCTTATGCGAAGGGATAAGGGGCGCGTTCTTACTCTTATGCGAAGGGATAAGGGGCGCGTTATTGCTCTTATGCGAAGGGATAAGGGGCGCGTTCTTGCCCTTATGCGAAGGGATATGGGATACGTTATTGCTCTTATGCAAAGGGATGAAGGGCACGTTCTTGCCCTTATGCGAAGGGATAAGGTGCGCGTTATTGCTCTTATGCAAAGGGATGAGGGGCACGTTCTTGCTCTTATGCGAAGGGATAAGAAGCGCGTTATTGCTCTTATGCAAAGGGATGAGGGGCACGTTCTTACTCTTATGCGAAGAGATAAGGGGCACGTTATTGCTTTTATGCGAAGGGATAAGAGGCGCGTTCTTGCTCTTATGCGAAGGGATAAGGGGCGCGTTCTTGCTCTTATGCGAAGGGATAAGGGGCGCGTTCTTGCTCTTATGCGAAGGGATAAGGGGCGCGTTCTTGCCCTTATGCGAAGGGATAAGGGATACGTTATTGCTCTTATGCAAAGGGATGAAGGGCACGTTCTTGCCCTTATGCGAAAGGATAAGGGGCACGTTATTGCTCTTATGCAAAGGGATGAGGGGCACGTTCTTGCTCTTATGCGAAGGGATAAGAAGCGCGTTATTGCTCTTATGCAAAGGGATGAGGGGCACGTTCTTACTCTTATGCGAAGAGATAAGGGGCACGTTATTGCTTTTATGCGAAGGGATAAGAGGCGCGTTCTTGCTCTTATGCGAAGGGATAAGGGGCGCGTTCTTGCTCTTATGCGAAGGGATAAGGGGCGCGTTCTTGCTCTTATGCAAAGGGATAAGGGGGGCGTTCTTGCTCTTATGCGAAGGGATAAGGGGCACGTTATTGCTCTTATGCGAAGGGATAAGGAGCCCGTTCTTGCCCTTATGCGAAGGGATAAGGGGCACGTTATTGCTCTTATGCAAAGGGATGAGGGGCACGTTCTTGCTCTTATGCGAAGGGATAAGAGGCGCGTTCTTACTCTTATGTGAAGGGATAAGGGGCGCGTTCTTGCTCTTATGCGAAGGGATAAGGGGCGCGTTCTTGCCCTTATGCGAAGGGATAAGGGGCATGTTATTGTTCTTATGCGAAGGGATAAGGGGCACGTTATTGCTCTTATGCGAAGGGATAAAGGGCGCGTTCTTACTCTTATGCGAAGGGATAAGGGGCGCGTTCTTGCTCTTATGCGAAGGGATAAGGGGCGCGTTCTTGCCCATATGCGAAGGGATAAGGGGCACGTTATTGCTCTTATGCAAAGGGATGAGGGGCACGTTCTTGCTCTTATGCGAAGGGATAAGGGGCGCGTTATTGCCCTTATGCGAAAGGATAAGGGGCACGTTATTGCTCTTATGCAAAGGGATGAGGGGCACGTTCTTGCTCTTATGCGAAGGGATAAGGGGCGCGTTATTGCTCTTATGCAAAGGGATGAGGGGCACGTTCTTGCTCTTATGCAAAGGGATAAGAGGCGCATTCTTACTCTTATGCGAAGGGATAAGGGGCGCGTTATTGCTCTTATGCAAAGGGATGAGGGGCACGTTCTTGCTCTTATGCGAAGGGATAAGAGGCGCGTTCTTACTCTTATGCGAAGGGATAAGAGGCGCGTTCTTGCTCTTATGCGAAGGGATAAGGGGCGCGTTCTTGCCCTTATGCGAAGGGATAAGGGGCACGTTATTGCTCTTATGCAAAGTGATGAGGGGCACGTTCTTGCTCTTATGCGAAGGGATAAGGGGCGCGTTCTTACTCTTATGCGAAGGGATAAGGGGCGCGTTCTTGCCCTTATGCGAAGGGATAAGGGGCACGTTATTGCTCTTATGCGAAGGGATAAGGAGCCCGTTCTTGCCCTTATGCGAAGGGATAAGGGGCACGTTATTGCTATTATGCAAAGGGATGAGGGGCACGTTCTTGCTCTTATGCGAAGGGATAAAAGGCGCGTTCTTACTCTTATGTGAAGGGATAAGGGGCGCGTTCTTGCTCTTATGCGAAGGGATAAGGGGCGCGTTCTTGCCCTTATGCGAAGGGATAAAGGGCGCGTTATTGCTCTTATGCAAAGGGATGAGGGGCACGTTATTGCTCTTATGCAAAGGGATGAGGGGCACGTTCTTGCTCTTATGCGAAGGGATAAGGGGCGCGTTATTGCCCTTATGCGAAAGGATAAGGGGCACGTTATTGCTCTTATGCAAAGGGATGAGGGGCACGTTCTTGCTCTTATGCGAAGGGATAAGGGGCGCGTTATTGCTCTTATGCAAAGGGATGAGGGGCACGTTCTTGCTCTTATGCAAAGGGATAAGAGGCGCATTCTTACTCTTATGCGAAGGGATAAGGGGCGCGTTATTGCTCTTATGCAAAGGGATGAGGGGCACGTTCTTGCTCTTATGCGAAGGGATAAGAGGCGCGTTCTTACTCTTATGCGAAGGGATAAGAGGCGCGTTCTTGCTCTTTTGCGAAGGGATAAGGGGCGCGTTCTTGCTCTTATGCGAAGGGATAAGGGGCGCGTTCTTGCTCTTATGCGAAGGGATAAGGGGGGCGTTCTTGCTCTTATGCGAAGGGATAAGGGGCACGTTATTGCTCTTATGCGAAGGGATAAGGAGCCCGTTCTTGCCCTTATGCGAAGGGATAAGGGGCACGTTATTGCTCTTATGCAAAGGGATGAGGGGCACGTTCTTGCTCTTATGCGAAGGGATAAGAGGCGCGTTCTTACTCTTATGTGAAGGGATAAGGGGCGCGTTCTTGCTCTTATGCGAAGGGATAAGGGGCGCGTTCTTGCCCTTATGCGAAGGGATAAGGGGCATGTTATTGTTCTTATGCGAAGGGATAAGGGGCACGTTATTGCTCTTATGCGAAGGGATAAAGGGCGCGTTCTTACTCTTATGCGAAGGGATAAGGGGCGCGTTCTTGCTCTTATGCGAAGGGATAAGGGGCGCGTTCTTGCCCATATGCAAAGGGATAAGGGGCACGTTATTGCTCTTATGCAAAGGGATGAGGGGCACGTTCTTGCTCTTATGCGAAGGGATAAGGGGCGCGTTATTGCCCTTATGCGAAAGGATAAGGGGCACGTTATTGCTCTTATGCAAAGGGATGAGGGGCACGTTCTTGCTTTTATGCGAAGGGATAAGGGGCGCGTTATTGCCCTTATGCGAAAGGATAAGGGGCACGTTATTGCTCTTATGCAAAGGGATGAGGGGCACGTTCTTGCTCTTATGCGAAAGGATAAAGGGCGCGTTATTGCTCTTATGCAAAGGGATGAGGAGCACGTCCTTGCTCTTATGCGAAGGGATAAGAAGCGCGTTATTGCTCTTATGCAAAGGGATGAGGGGCACGTTCTTACTCTTATGCGAAGGGATAAGGGGCGCGATATTGCTCTTATGCAAAGGGATGAGGGGCACGTTCTTACTCTTATGCGAAGGGATAAGGGGCGCGATATTGCTCTTATGCAAAGGGATGAGGGGCACGTTCTTGCTCTTATGCGAAGGGATAAGAGGCGCGGTCTTACTCTTATGTGAAGGGATAAGGGGCGCGTTATTGCTCTTATGCAAAGGGATGAGGGGCACGTTATTGCTCTTATGCAAAGGGATGAGGGGCATGTTCTTGCTCTTATGCGAAGGAATAAGGGGCGCGTTCTTGCCCTTATGCGAAAGGATAAGGGGCGCGTTCTTGCCCTTATGCGAAGGGATAAGGGGCGCGTTCTTGCCCTTATGCGAAGGGATAAGGGGCGCGTTCTTGCCCTTATGCGAAGGAATAAGAGGCGCGTTCTTACTCTTATGCGAAGGGATAAGAGGCGCGTTCTTACTCTTATGCAAAGGGATAAGGGGCGCGTTCTTGACCTTATGCGAATGGATAAGGGGCACGTTATTGCTCTTATGCGAAGGGATAAGGGGCACGTTATTGCTCTTATGCGAAGGGATAAGAGGCGCGTTCTTACTCTTATGCGAAGGGATAAGGGGCGCGTTCTTGCTCTTATGCGAAGGGATAAGGGGCGCGTTCTTGCCCTTATGCGAAGGGATAAGGGGCACGTTATTGCTCTTATGCAAAGGGATGAGGGGCACGTTTTTGCTCTTATGCGAAGGGATAATGGGCGCGTTATTGCCCTTTTGCGAAAGGATAAGGGGCACGTTATTGCTCTTATGCAAAGGGATGAGGGGCACGTTCTTGCTCTTATGCGAAGGGATAAGGGGCGCGTTATTGCTCTTATGCAAAGGGATGAGGGGCACGTTCTTGCTCTTATGCTGAGGTAGAAGGGGCGCGTTATTGCTCTTATGCAAAGGGATGAGGGGCACGTTCTTGCTCTTATGCGAAGGGATAAGGGGCGCGTTATTGCTCTTATGCAAAGGGATGAGGGGCACGATCTTACTCTTATGCGAAGGGATAAGGAGCGCGTTATTGCTCTTATGCAAAGGGATAAGGGGCGCGTTCTCGCCCTTATGCGAAGGGATAAGGGGCGCGTTATTGCCCTTATGCGAAGGGATAAGGGGCACATTACTGCTCTTATGCAAAGGAATGAGGGGCACGGTCTTGCTCTCATGCGAAGGCATAAGGGGCAAGTTATTGCTCTTATGCGAAGGGATAAGGGGCGCGTTCTTGCCCTTATGCGAAGGGATAAGGGGCACGTTATTGCTCTTATGCAAAGGGATGAGAGGCACGTTCTTGCTCTTATGCGAAGGGATAAGGGGCACGTTATTGCTCTTATGCGAAGGGATAAGAGGCGCGTTCTTGCCCTTATGCGAAGGGATAAGGGGCACGTTATTGCTCTTATGCAAAGGTATGAGGGGCGCGTTCTTGCCCTTATGCGAAGGGATAAGGGGCACGTTATTGCTCTTATGCAAAGGTATGAGGGGCACGTTCTTGCTCTTATGCGAAGGTATAAGGGGCGCGTTATTGCCCTTATGCGAAGGGATAAGGGGCACGTTATTGCTCTTATGCAAAGGAATGAGGGGCACGTTCTTGCACTAATGCGGAGGGAAAAAGGGCGCGTTATTGCTCTTATGCGAAGGGATAAGGAGCACGTTCTTGCTCTAATGCGAAGGGATAAGGGGCGCGTTCTTACTCTTATGCGAAGGGATAAGGGGCGCGTTCTTGCTCTCATGCGAAGGGATAAGGGGCGCGTTCTTGCCCTTATGCGAAGGGATAAGGGGCATGTTATTGTTCTTATGCGAAGGGATAAAGGGCGCGTTCTTGCCCTTATGCGAAGGGATAAGGGGCACGTTATTGCTCTTATGCGAAGGGATAAGGGGCGCGTTCTTACTCTTATGCGAAGGGATAAGGGGCGCGTTATTGCTCTTATGCGAAGGGATAAGGGGCGCGTTCTTGCCCTTATGCGAAGGGATATGGGATACGTTATTGCTCTTATGCAAAGGGATGAAGGGCACGTTCTTGCCCTTATGCGAAGGGATAAGGTGCGCGTTATTGCTCTTATGCAAAGGGATGAGGGGCACGTTCTTGCTCTTATGCGAAGGGATAAGAAGCGCGTTATTGCTCTTATGCAAAGGGATGAGGGGCACGTTCTTACTCTTATGCGAAGAGATAAGGGGCACGTTATTGCTTTTATGCGAAAAGATAAGAGGCGCGTTCTTGCTCTTATGCGAAGGGATAAGGGGCGCGTTCTTGCTCTTATGCGAAGGGATAAGGGGCGCGTTCTTGCTCTTATGCGAAGGGATAAGGGGCGCGTTCTTGCCCTTATGCGAAGGGATAAGGGATACGTTATTGCTCTTATGCAAAGGGATGAAGGGCACGTTCTTGCCCTTATGCGAAAGGATAAGGGGCACGTTATTGCTCTTATGCAAAGGGATGAGGGGCACGTTCTTGCTCTTATGCGAAGGGATAAGAAGCGCGTTATTGCTCTTATGCAAAGGGATGAGGGGCACGTTCTTACTCTTATGCGAAGAGATAAGGGGCACGTTATTGCTTTTATGCGAAGGGATAAGAGGCGCGTTCTTGCTCTTATGCGAAGGGATAAGGGGCGCGTTCTTGCTCTTATGCGAAGGGATAAGGGGCGCGTTCTTGCTCTTATGCAAAGGGATAAGGGGGGCGTTCTTGCTCTTATGCGAAGGGATAAGGGGCACGTTATTGCTCTTATGCGAAGGGATAAGGAGCCCGTTCTTGCCCTTATGCGAAGGGATAAGGGGCACGTTATTGCTCTTATGCAAAGGGATGAGGGGCACGTTCTTGCTCTTATGCGAAGGGATAAGAGGCGCGTTCTTACTCTTATGTGAAGGGATAAGGGGCGCGTTCTTGCTCTTATGCGAAGGGATAAGGGGCGCGTTCTTGCCCTTATGCGAAGGGATAAGGGGCATGTTATTGTTCTTATGCGAAGGGATAAGGGGCACGTTATTGCTCTTATGCGAAGGGATAAAGGGCGCGTTCTTACTCTTATGCGAAGGGATAAGGGGCGCGTTCTTGCTCTTATGCGAAGGGATAAGGGGCGCGTTCTTGCCCATATGCGAAGGGATAAGGGGCACGTTATTGCTCTTATGCAAAGGGATGAGGGGCACGTTCTTGCTCTTATGCGAAGGGATAAGGGGCGCGTTATTGCCCTTATGCGAAAGGATAAGGGGCACGTTATTGCTCTTATGCAAAGGGATGAGGGGCACGTTCTTGCTCTTATGCGAAGGGATAAGGGGCGCGTTATTGCTCTTATGCAAAGGGATGAGGGGCACGTTCTTGCTCTTATGCAAAGGGATAAGAGGCGCATTCTTACTCTTATGCGAAGGGATAAGGGGCGCGTTATTGCTCTTATGCAAAGGGATGAGGGGCACGTTCTTGCTCTTATGCGAAGGGATAAGAGGCGCGTTCTTACTCTTATGCGAAGGGATAAGAGGCGCGTTCTTGCTCTTATGCGAAGGGATAAGGGGCGCGTTCTTGCCCTTATGCGAAGGGATAAGGGGCACGTTATTGCTCTTATGCAAAGTGATGAGGGGCACGTTCTTGCTCTTATGCGAAGGGATAAGGGGCGCGTTCTTACTCTTATGCGAAGGGATAAGGGGCGCGTTCTTGCCCTTATGCGAAGGGATAAGGGGCACGTTATTGCTCTTATGCGAAGGGATAAGGAGCCCGTTCTTGCCCTTATGCGAAGGGATAAGGGGCACGTTATTGCTATTATGCAAAGGGATGAGGGGCACGTTCTTGCTCTTATGCGAAGGGATAAAAGGCGCGTTCTTACTCTTATGTGAAGGGATAAGGGGCGCGTTCTTGCTCTTATGCGAAGGGATAAGGGGCGCGTTCTTGCCCTTATGCGAAGGGATAAAGGGCGCGTTATTGCTCTTATGCAAAGGGATGAGGGGCACGTTATTGCTCTTATGCAAAGGGATGAGGGGCACGTTCTTGCTCTTATGCGAAGGGATAAGGGGCGCGTTATTGCCCTTATGCGAAAGGATAAGGGGCACGTTATTGCTCTTATGCAAAGGGATGAGGGGCACGTTCTTGCTCTTATGCGAAGGGATAAGGGGCGCGTTATTGCTCTTATGCAAAGGGATGAGGGGCACGTTCTTGCTCTTATGCAAAGGGATAAGAGGCGCATTCTTACTCTTATGCGAAGGGATAAGGGGCGCGTTATTGCTCTTATGCAAAGGGATGAGGGGCACGTTCTTGCTCTTATGCGAAGGGATAAGAGGCGCGTTCTTACTCTTATGCGAAGGGATAAGAGGCGCGTTCTTGCTCTTTTGCGAAGGGATAAGGGGCGCGTTCTTGCTCTTATGCGAAGGGATAAGGGGCGCGTTCTTGCTCTTATGCGAAGGGATAAGGGGGGCGTTCTTGCTCTTATGCGAAGGGATAAGGGGCACGTTATTGCTCTTATGCGAAGGGATAAGGAGCCCGTTCTTGCCCTTATGCGAAGGGATAAGGGGCACGTTATTGCTCTTATGCAAAGGGATGAGGGGCACGTTCTTGCTCTTATGCGAAGGGATAAGAGGCGCGTTCTTACTCTTATGTGAAGGGATAAGGGGCGCGTTCTTGCTCTTATGCGAAGGGATAAGGGGCGCGTTCTTGCCCTTATGCGAAGGGATAAGGGGCATGTTATTGTTCTTATGCGAAGGGATAAGGGGCACGTTATTGCTCTTATGCGAAGGGATAAAGGGCGCGTTCTTACTCTTATGCGAAGGGATAAGGGGCGCGTTCTTGCTCTTATGCGAAGGGATAAGGGGCGCGTTCTTGCCCATATGCAAAGGGATAAGGGGCACGTTATTGCTCTTATGCAAAGGGATGAGGGGCACGTTCTTGCTCTTATGCGAAGGGATAAGGGGCGCGTTATTGCCCTTATGCGAAAGGATAAGGGGCACGTTATTGCTCTTATGCAAAGGGATGAGGGGCACGTTCTTGCTTTTATGCGAAGGGATAAGGGGCGCGTTATTGCCCTTATGCGAAAGGATAAGGGGCACGTTATTGCTCTTATGCAAAGGGATGAGGGGCACGTTCTTGCTCTTATGCGAAAGGATAAAGGGCGCGTTATTGCTCTTATGCAAAGGGATGAGGAGCACGTCCTTGCTCTTATGCGAAGGGATAAGAAGCGCGTTATTGCTCTTATGCAAAGGGATGAGGGGCACGTTCTTACTCTTATGCGAAGGGATAAGGGGCGCGATATTGCTCTTATGCAAAGGGATGAGGGGCACGTTCTTGCTCTTATGCGAAGGGATAAGAGGCGCGGTCTTACTCTTATGTGAAGGGATAAGGGGCGCGTTATTGCTCTTATGCAAAGGGATGAGGGGCACGTTATTGCTCTTATGCAAAGGGATGAGGGGCATGTTCTTGCTCTTATGCGAAGGAATAAGGGGCGCGTTCTTGCCCTTATGCGAAAGGATAAGGGGCGCGTTCTTGCCCTTATGCGAAGGGATAAGGGGCGCGCTCTTGCCCTTATGCGAAGGGATAAGGGGCGCGTTCTTGCCCTTATGCGAAGGAATAAGAGGCGCGTTCTTACTCTTATGCGAAGGGATAAGAGGCGCGTTCTTACTTTTATGCAAAGGGATAAGGGGCGCGTTCTTGACCTTATGCGAATGGATAAGGGGCACGTTATTGCTCTTATGCGAAGGGATAAGGGGCACGTTATTGCTCTTATGCGAAGGGATAAGAGGCGCGTTCTTACTCTTATGCGAAGGGATAAGGGGCGCGTTCTTGCTCTTATGCGAAGGGATAAGGGGCGCGTTCTTGCCCTTATGCGAAGGGATAAGGGGCACGTTATTGCTCTTATGCAAAGGGATGAGGGGCACGTTTTTGCTCTTATGCGAAGGGATAATGGGCGCGTTATTGCCCTTTTGCGAAAGGATAAGGGGCACGTTATTACTCTTATGCAAAGGGATGAGGGGCACGTTCTTGCTCTTATGCGAAGGGATAAGGGGCGCGTTATTGCTCTTATGCAAAGGGATGAGGGGCACGTTCTTGCTCTTATGCTGAGGTAGAAGGGGCGCGTTATTGCTCTTACGCAAAGGGATGAGGGGCACGTTCTTGCTCTTATGCGAAGGGATAAGGGGCGTGTTATTGCTCTTATGCAAAGGGATGAGGGGCACGATCTTACTCTTATGCGAAGGGATAAGGAGCGCGTTATTGCTCTTATGCAAAGGGATAAGGGGCGCGTTCTCGCCCTTATGCGAAGGGATAAGGGGCGCGTTATTGCCCTTATGCGAAGGGATAAGGGGCACATTACTGCTCTTATGCAAAGGAATGAGGGGCACGTTCTTGCTCTCATGCGAAGGCATAAGGGGCAAGTTATTGCTCTTATGCGAAGGGATAAGGGGCGCGTTCTTGAGGTTAGGTTTTTTTTTTTTTTTTTTTTTTTTTTATAGTAAATCAACTTTTCTGATTTGCAGGCTTTCCCCTGACATGGATGGTCAGGGGCCTTTTTATGTATTAATTATATGTGACCCGTTTGGGTATCTTTGGGTGGGGTCCTCCGTCTTATTATACATCTTATACTTAACTTAACTAGAATGTAAAAATAAAATCTTCGTCTTTAGTTTTTTATTTTTTCTTCTTTTCTTTTCTTTTTCTTTTCTTTCTTTTTTGCAACTGTCATCTTTTTAAATACTTATGATATAAATATCTTTTTCTTTCTTATTTTTTCTTTTAAATATTTTTTTTTTTTTTTTTTTTTTTTTCTTTTGCATTACGTCTTAACCAATATTAAAACTAACAATAGTCTTTAGTTCATATACAAGAATGAAGTTTTAAAACTGGACGGAGGAGCCCTCCCGAGCCTAATAAATGATATTATGATAAATTATAAATAAATGATTAAAATTATACATGAAAAATGAAATAGGGTAAGATTTAATTTAATTATGCGTGACATTATTACAATTAAATGACAATTTAGATAGATATATTAATTTAAAATTAAAACACAAATAAAACAAAACAAGATCTTATATATGTAAAATAAATAATGTTTCCTTTTCCTATTTATTCCTCTTGGCCGCACATCTCACAACCCTGTCTAAATATTTTAGGAGA